>JASDQU011404504.1:33297-48451 GCA_032191745.1 Picea mariana
TTTGCAATCATTTCCTTTGAACGTTAATGTTGTCTCCAACAATTTCAGCATCTAGCGGAAGACCTTAGGTTGCAAAGAAACAAAAGAGTCGTCTTGCAGTGGAATAATTCTTTTCTCTGCAATATATTTATCGACACACCAAGAGACGAGGTCCTTATAGTCAAAAACCTCAGGGACACAACCTACATGGGAAATACCAGAGGTCCAAATTACTTGGTTCTCTGTGGTAGAGGTTTAGTAATAAGAAAATGCCTTGGACTAGTGGAAGTTTTGGTCCTCATGCCCAAATATGTTCATTGTATCTCCACAGAACTATTGTCTAGCTGATGCCATAGGTTTATGAGAAGGTTTCTTTGCTGCAGATGATGGTTTAAATGAACAGTTAGAGCCGATAATGTAACTTTTTGCTAAATCTTGGTTAAATTATTATGAATGGGAAAGCTCCTCGAGCCTTTCGCTGATTAATGACAATCTGTATTAGTGGTGCATGATGAACTGTTAGTAGTAAAGTTTATTATTACATATTTATAAATGCGAAGGTGGTGAGTATGATGAAGAGAAATTAAGGAATGGAGGTTTTTTGAACGTGTGAAAGCCACGCCGTGTGAACGGGATTTCATGATTTTGAAATGAATAGTTGGAAGGAATAATATAATTCCCCTGGAAATTTTTGTTTAATGCACATCAATACGAGATGTCCTCGAGCCTTTTACCCATCAATGACAATCTATATGATTTCTACATGATGACTTGTTAGAATTAAATTCCAGTAATTCCATATTTAGAGACAAGATATATATATATATATATATATATATATATATATATATATATATATATATATATATATCTTTTATTATAAACAAGTGTGAAGGTGACAGAGATGATGAAGAGCAAGGAAATAATGGCGAGCTATGAAAAGCGATCGGACGGTATTCAAAAAAGGGTTATGGGGATATCCAAGATAGCCGAGTGTTGCACAATGAAATTTTATGTTTCGTAAATTTTGAGTGCAAAATGTGTAAAACGGAAGAGATCATGATGGGGTAGTTTAGTGGTCAGTTTGTATATTTGTGGAATTCTAACAAAGTGGCTAAGTATGGAATAGGGAAATTGCTAGTTGCATGCGTAGAAATAAGATCTTATATATAATTTCCAACTGCTAATATCAAAGGGGTGCGGGCATAGGAAACAATGACTACAAATTGAATATTTCTTCAACCCACCAAACCGACGATCTGCCCAAGAAATTTGAACAAATGGCGAAGTATGGAAAGCGAACAAACGAGATTCAAAATGGAGACCGTAATACCGAAGAGGGTATGATATAAGAATGGTTGCAAGTTTGTATATCTCTCAATTTGTATATCGCAGAGCTCCGAATGTTGTTTGGAGATCATGGAAAAGTAGAAGTGCAATGTTGACCCGATCACCGCGCAAGTCTACTTGTCAATTTGTATATCACGAAACTCTGGGTGCCAGTTGTGGGACAGGGAATAATAGAGGGTCAATTTAAAGAAAGGGGAAGAGATCGTTGGAAAGGCGTGAATCCGCAAAGCTGCGGAGCAAGGCATTTTCCAGAAAAAAATGATTAAGTAACCAGGAAGAGAAACTAGAGGGAATAAAAGAGTGGGAAAATAGAAAGGCAGAAGGCAATTTTGGTAAGCGTGAATCGGTTTCAAGGAAGCCCCATTGTTGCAAAACCATGAAGTTCTACTAATTGTCAGCAAATGCATTGTTGGAGATTAGATTTTATTGCAACCTCTACATGTAACTATGTTCTTGATACATTCTTCCATGATTGTAACATATTGACTTAACTACTAAACTTCATATCCTACAAATTGCCAGCAAATGGTTTGTTGAAGATTAGATTTTATTGGAATGTGTGGGTGTAACTGTGTTGTTCATTTCTTCCATGGGTGCAACATATTAAGTCAAGTATTAAGCTTCTTTCATAATGGGCTATTAGCATTAAAACTTAATAATTGCATGTCTAGAAACAAGAATAATGATTTTGCTGCAACATTGTACATTGGTATTAGTAAACACAATATCGAACAAGTACGAGAGCACCAAACCACGCAATTTAGAATATGCATTAAACTAAAAAAAGAGGAAGCAACGAAGAGTCGAAGGAATATTTTATTTAATAGAAAATCTGTTTAAAAAAATAAAAAAAACACTGAGTATTGTACATCTATCCTTAGAAATTGGATCCAATTCTTCGGGCCAAAACATTGAGGGTATATGTGACAAACACATGCATGGTATATGTAGTATGTAACATGTAAATGGTTGCAGGGAAAGTGGAATAGTCGTTAGTTGAAACCGCCTTTGCATAGTCCAAAAAAATTCAGTAGCATAGCTTGCATGTGCAATTCCAGAGGCCCAAATTAGTCCATTCTGGGCAAAAGGAGATGACTAGTAGGAAAATGCCTTGCAACAATGAGATTTTTGGACTTGATTCCTGAAGATGTTAATCAATAATTTTATGTATTGAAATATATCTTTGGTAGCATCAACATATCATTGCTTTACAGTGAAACTCTTCCACCAAGAACAAAATAATTTGGAAGTTTGGAATTCCTTCTTTTGTGCTGCAAAGTGGCTATTGCGTTTACCATTGGTTTCTTTTCTGAAACTCCTTTTAGTGTTGTCATGACCACCATCATTGAGCTGGGAAGCTTCATTTGTTATGGTTCATTTCAATTTGGGCGCAGGAGTGGGAGGATTCTTTCCATTTCCATCATCCATTGTTGTATCATCGTCCATCAAATCATCTTCTTCTGGCTCGAAATTTATGGCATCAACTTCTGTGACAGGCATGAATCCAACTAGGTAGGTTCTCTGAGCAACCATGGTTGCGATGGAATTTTTTGGCTTGAAATATATCTCTCGGTGTACCAAGGGACCATTTCCTTTTTTTCTCCTGGGCGGAGGGAGTAGAATAGTAAGAATATGCCCTAGAATAGTGGAACGTCTGGCCATTATGCCCCAATGTGTTTTCTGTGTGTGGAGAGAACTGTTGCCAGAAGTTATTAAGAATTTCTGTTTACTCGAGACGATGTTTGAAATGAAAATCAGGGAGGGATAATATAACCCTCTACAAATTATGGTTGAATGCATAGCAATGGAATATCGCCTCGAGCCTTTTGCTGATCAATGAAATTTTCCAGTGTTTGTGTGGAATGAGTTGTCACCATCACAGCTCAGTAATTGCACAATTATAAAAAAGTGCAAAGGTGGTGGTGACGGCGAAAAGAGATTAAGAATTATAAATTTATTAAAGTCACCAACCCATCGACGCACAAAAAAAGAAGATTGCATCGCCTTTGAAATGAATACTTGGAAATGATAACATAGTTATGCGAAAATCTTAGTTTAATTCGTAGTAATGAAAAATATTCTTTGGATTTCAGGACATTAATGACAATCTTAATGCTTCCTATAGGATGGCTACTAGCATTAAAGCTTAATTATTACATATCTAGAAACAAGCACGAAGACAACGGTGATCGGGCAAGCAATTCCAAGAAATACCAAAGTATGGAAAGCAGTCGGGTGGGTTACAAAAGAAAAATGACAGAAGATATACCCAGAAGATGTGAAAGTCCGATGGTCATATTGTATCTGAGTGACAGATATCAACCGTCAATTTGTATGTCGCGGAATTTGTAAATTGAGAAGTGGACCTGCGGGCTGGCTAGCTCAACATTGCACTTTCATTGTTTCGTGTCCTCCAAATAACACTCAGAGTTTCACGAAAGACAGATTGACAGATGGAATCAAGGGTTGGCGCGGTCGAGATTTCCATTGTTTATGGATGGCAATCCCTATGAACTATATAACATATCTAAAAACATTATTTTCAATACTAAATTATTAATTTTACATATTGATAATTTATAAGATATTATCAATCAACATAGTAAACATGCACTTTTATAAAGTACGGACATGAGATTTTATAGAGCATATTTGGATACCCCATGCCATACTTAGGCACTTTTTCGATTGCGGGTTCTCAGATTGGCGGGATGAAAATTGAGCCTCTATTGTTCTGTGTCCTACAAATAGCACCTAAACTTCTGCGATATACAAATTGAAAGGTGGACTTACGAGTTGTTTGGTCCATATTGCAGAATTTAATTAGACGAGAAAGCTTGTACAATATGGTTGGCCGAGTGATATAAAAGTATTCCGACAAATGGGTAATACATGGTAAACATGTACTTTTATCAAGTATGGACATGATATTTCATAGAACATATGTGAATCCCTCGTTCCATACTTGGGCACTTTTTGGATCATGGGTTCGCAGCGTGGTGGGATGAAAATTGAGTATCTATTGTTTCGTGTCCTACAAATAACACCTACACTTCCACGATATACAAATTGATAGCCCGACTTGCGGAGATGAGTCTCTATATAAAGTATGGACATGAGATTTTATAGAGCATATGCAGATCCCTCATTCCATACATAGGCACTTTTTTGACCGTGGGTTTGCGACTTGGCGGGCTGAAAATAGAGTCTCTATTGTTCTGTGTCCTACAAATAACACCCAAACTTCCACGATATACAAATTGACAGGATAACCTACGACCTGCTTGCCTAAATATTACATTTGTATTGTTCTAGAACATATTTGGATCCCTCATTCCGTACTTGGACACTTTTTGGATCACGGCTTCGCAGCCTGGTGGGCTGAAAATTAAGTATCTATTGTTCGGTGTCCTACAAATAGAACCTAGACTTCCGTGATATACAAATTGACAAACAGTCCAGGCACTTTCTGGATCGTGAGTTCGCGGCCTGACAGGCTAAAAATTGAGTATCTATTGTTCCGTGGCCTACAAATAGCACCTACACTTTCGCGATATACAAATTGACAACCAGAATTGAGCAAATGAGTCTCTATATAAATTATGGACATGAGATTTTATAGATCATATGCAGATCCCTCATTCCATACTTAGGCACTTTTTTGATCGCGGGTTTGTGGCCCGACGGGCTAAAAATAGAGTCTCTATTGTTCTGTGTCCTACAAATAACACTCAGACTTCTGCGATATACAAATTGAGAGGAGGAACTATGTGTTGCTTGGCTGAACATTGCATTTATATTGTTCTAGAACATATGCGGATCCCTCATTCCATACTTGTGCACTTTTTGGATTGCGGGTTCATGGCCTAACGGGCTAAAAATTAAGTATCTATTGTTCCATGTCCTACAAATAGCACCTAGAGTTACACGATGTAAAAATTAACAGACAGACTTGTGGACATGAGTATCTATATAAAGTATGGACATGAGATTTTATAGAGCATATGTGGATCCCTCATTCCATACTTAGGCACTTTTTGGATCGCAGGTTCATGGCCTAGTAGGCCGAAAATAGAGTCTCTATTGTTCCGTGTCCTACAAATAGAACCCAGACTTCCGTGATATACAAATTGACAGAAGGAATTGCAGAATTTAATTAGATGAGAAAGTTTATACAATCTGGTTGGCCGAGTGATATAAAAGTGTTCTGAAAAACAGGTAATACATGGTAAACATGTGCTTTTATAAAGTATGGACATGATATTTCATAGAACATATGCGAATCCCTCATTCCATACTTGGGCACTTTTTGGATCGTGGTTTCATGGTCTGGCGGTCTTAAAATTAAGTATCTATTGTTCCATGTCCTACAAATATTACTTAGACTTCCGCGATATACAAATTGATAGGCAGACTTGTGGACATGACTCTCTATATAAAGTATGGACATGAGATTTTTTAGAGCATATGCGGATCCCTAATTCCCTACTTAGGCACTTTTTTTATCGCGGGTTTGTGTCCTGGTGGGTTGAAAATATAGTCTCTATTGTTCCGTGTCCTACAAATAACACCCAGACTTCCGAGATATACAAATTGATAGGAGGACCTACGAGCTGCTTGGCTGAATGTTGCATTTGTATTGTTCTAGAACATATGCAGATCCCTCATTCCATACTTGGGCACTTTTTCGATTACAGGTTCACGGCTTGGCGGGCTGAAAAATAAGTATCTATTGTTCACTATCCTACAAATAACATATAGACTTCCGCGATATAAAAATTGACAGGTGCTCCATGCCATTTTTGGATCGCAGGTTCGTGGCCTGGCAGTCTGAAAATTGAGTATCAGCCGAACTTGTGGAGATATACAAATAACACCTAGACTTCCGCGATATACAAATTAACAGGTGGACTTGTGGACATGAGTCTCTATATAAAGTATGGACATGAGATTTTATAGATCATATGCAGAGTCTATATGGACATGAGTCTCAACATTGCAGTTTCATTGTTTTGTGTTCTCCAAATAGCACTCAAAGTTCCGCGATATACAAATTGACATACGGACTTAAGGGCTGGCAGGTTCAAGTTTTCCATTGTTTTCATATGCTAATTCCTATCAACTATCTAACATATCTAAAAACATAATTTTAAATACTATATTATTAATATTAAATTTTGATATTGCAGAATTTAATTAGATGAGAAAGTTTTTGCAATCTGGTCGGGTGACTGATATAAAAGTTTTTCGAAAAATGAGAAATGCATAGTAAACATGTACTTTTAGAAAGTATGGAAAATATATTTTATAGAGCATATGCGGATCCCTCATTCGATATTTAGCCACTTTTTTTGATCGGGGGCTCTTGGCTTGGCTGGCTGAACATTGTACTTTCATTGTTTTGTATCTTCCAAATAACACTCGAACTTCTGTGATATGCAGATTGTCAGATGGACTCGAGGGATGGCGGGTTCAAATTTTCCATTGTTTACAGATGGCAATGCCTATCAACTACCTAACATATCTAAAAACATTAATTTCAATACTAAATTATTAATATTACATATTGATATTGCAGAATTTAAGTAGATGATGAAGTTTGTCCATTTTGGTGGACTGGCTGATATAAAAGTTTTCAGAAAAATGAGAAATACATAATAAACATGTACTTTTATAAGTATGGACATGCGATTTTATACAGCATATGTGGATTCCTTATTTCATACTTAGACACTTTTTTGATGGTGGGTTCGCAGCCTAGCGGGCTGAAAATTGAGGTTTTATTGTTCTGTGGCCTACAAATAGCACCCAGAGACCCTGATAAACTATCTAAAAATGTCATTGTTTACATATTCTAATCGCTATCAACTATCTAACATATCAAAAAACATTATTTTCAATACTAAATTATTAATATTAATTTTTTATATTGGAGAATTTAATTAGATGAGGAAGTTTGTACAATTTGGTCAGGCGACTGATATAAAAGTTTTTGGAGAAATGAGAAATACATAGTAAACATGTACTTTTAGAAACAAACAATATTGAAACTTCGCATGCAATCCTCTAACAATTTTGCATGCAACTATTTTCTTTCATGGCAGGATTGGAGCAGCAACAAAATCTCATAGAATAACAGATATCGACCTCGACAGACATGGAAATTAACACAACTGCATGTAGAACCATGGGTGCAGGGGATGAACACCGTAAAGTGACCCAAATAAACAATAATAATCCAAAAAAAAAGAAAAAAGAAAATATCCAACAACCGTCGCTGCACCCCAACCCTGCAAGGCTGAATCAAACAAAAGAAAACAACAAGGACCAAATTTTGGCGGGTTCAAAATCACAATTGTTTAGGGATGCTCATCCTATCTAACTTTATCTAAATACATTATTTTCCAATACTAAATTATTAATATTAACTATTACTCGTTCATTCAAATTATTCCAGGATATTAATTTTACCATGTTCATCGAATAAGCAAAAATGGCAAAACAACAACCAATTTGAATTTTAAGAGCCTCTTGTTGGTATGATAGGACAGTTGCACTTCGCACACTATATATTCATTGATTTCAAATTATTTTAGAACAATAATTTGACCAAGTTCATCGATCAAGGAAATCTAATAAAGCAAGCCACATAGTACATTTGCATCACAACTCCATACAAATTATCAGGCGGATCTACGTGCCGGCTGGCTAAAAAATTCAATATATTGTTCCGTGTCCTCTAAAGAATAGTTGGAGTTCCATGGTATACAGATTGACAAACAAAGAAGATAACCAAGAACCAACCATACTTTAAACAGGCCGCAAGCAAGTTTCCAAAAGGTTCCATAGAGAAGAACCCATTGACCTTTGCACCAAACAATTTGATATACAAAGAAAAGACGTCGTCGCATTCGTTTTATCTTGCATCTGGTATATGTTCCCAGTAGGAAATATTTGGGCCCATGTGATATATGGGGATTATAGAGATATGGACCAAGTCCAATGAACATTGATCTGGATGTTGAACAAATATTACAGAGACACATGAGGTATTTTCGTTTCCTGCCAAAGTTTCATATATATATTTTTTTCCGCTTCTTCAGCTGATATGAAAAATTGCATTTTCCTCATTTAAGATGAATTTGCTATGTATCTGAAGCTACCGTAGCATGTACACATTGCTTGCCTTTTTCTATAGATATGTTTCATACGACAACTTTGCCAACTCAAGAAGCACATTTTGTAACAGAGGCTTCCTAACCATACAATGCACGGTTGTTTTGCCCATGGTTCAGATAACAACATTGACACAATGTCCATGTATATATGGACTTTTTCACCACATCGTAGACAATCAATCATATCATCACTTATTAAAGCGGAGGCAGAAGAAGCGGAATTGCAGTTTGCACATACAGGCTCAAAGGGGGTCGAGTACACATTGGATGAAACTAAAATACCTTCAACCTGGGAAAGAGATCAAAGGGATTAATACATTGAAGAATATAATACACAACTGCACGCCCCCTCCCCTTTAAAAAAAAATTAAAAAATTAAACAGGCGCATAATTTGTTGAAGGTTGTTTCTATAAGCAAAGTGAGGATGATTTTGTGGATGTATATGCACAACAGTTGTAGATATAGCTAGTTTCTTTATATCTTCTACTATATCTGCTTGCAACTCTATTACAAATGTTGTCTGGGTTGTCCGAAAGATCCTTTATCTAACATCCCTATTCTTTGTTATATTTTTGAACATCATAAGTGGAATCTTCCCTCTATGCAATTGTTGTTCTATTGACAAAAAAAAATCTAAATACGTATCAAACAATTATAGTTGCAACATGGAACAGTGCAATATTTGTGTAACTTATCCGACATACACGCAGATGTGAAAGTAAAGGAAAAAACTGAATATGAAAAGCGATACCATTGCCTTGTCGCTGTCCGACTTGCCATAATTTATATGGAGAATGTGTTGTGAGCCAAATTTTCTCGCCAGTGTGACAACAGCCCCAATCATTCTGATTGGGTAAATATCAATGCTCTGTGCAAGATGGTTGATAGTCGAGTCCGAGACGAAGCGATATTTTGAACAAACAACATGAATTTTTTCCACAATTCTTGTTTCGTTCAGCGAAATAATTCAATCGAAATCAACATGGTCATATACTATTTTGGGCAATATATTAAAATTTGTAATGGATATCCCATTACGTGAAAATATATTTTCTGCATGTTTTTGTACAAGTTGTGGAGGAACAGTCAGTGTCACTGTCATCATGGCATCCTTATCTGTCATGTTAGCATGCATAATGGATCTACTTTTGTTTTCCTTGTCAAGTAGGTGCTATAGACAACCATTATGTCCCCGACGAACACTTTTCCACTTTGGCTGCTATTAAAGGCCTCTATTGATAGTACTTTTGATGTTACAACTCTAGACCTAATGAAAAGTTTTGAATAGGAAAACTAAAGTAAATGGTAGTGTGCTACAAGTACATGCATAGTTTTTAATGAACTATGGAGCCACAGTTTCACAACCATACCTTTTAGTTTGCAGAACATGCAACACGTTCGACGTGTCGCTTGTACTTGTTGATACCTCTTGCGAGCTGCAAACCATGTATTGCAGATGGCATCAACATATCTTCCATGTGATAGATGAATATATAGCCCAAGAAATCTATTTAGTAAACATAGTAAGAGAAGAGTGTATGCATCTTTACCTTTGGCCTTGTTGGTCTGTCGATGCCTGGGATGACTAACTACTTATGGCCATGTCACTAGTCCAAAATTTTCTAATGCAAGCATGTGCAGATGAACATCGGGACTAAACAAGCATATGCATTGTATATTGTCCATCGGAACGACAAAATAACTGAAAATTTGTATGCATCTGAATTTTTTAACTGGAGTAATGTTTAACAGTAAATAGGGCATGAGCGTAAGGTACCATGTCCAATCTGTATATCGTGGACCCCTGGAAGCCAGGGGAGCAATATTCAACCTGCCGGCTTGGCACCTGCAATTGAGAAAGTGGGTAACTATGGAATAAGGTAGGAGCAAGACCACATATGTCATTATGTTAGTCCACCAACTGACACATGAAGGAATTTTCAGAAAGCACACTAGGCAAATGAATTAGAAAATAAAAGGGATAATAGATAATGATAAAAGTAGAAATAGGGAGCGTAGAAAGGTCCATTACTACGAAGTAATCTTTTTCATGTCTAATATTATATACCCCCACCCGGTTTGTATAATTAATTTACCAGCACACTTGGTATACCTTTTAGAAGATTGTACCAGATAATCCTCTGTTGTTGCACATGAGAAGTCATATCCCTATCCAAGCAACCTTTTTTTTCCAAGGCAGCAATGCTAAAGATGCAATGGACACAAAGGAAATTTAGTACAAAGACAGACATCTAAAAGAAAAAGAAACAGGTCTATTTACCCGGCAAAGAGTCCTTCGTCCTGTCCAGCCATTCTGGTTATTTAAATGCAACAATGCAACGCAAACACAACAGACATGAACTAGCTTAGTATGGTGCATGTAACCAAGATAACTTACCATATAGGAAGGCACACAATTAGTTTAACATATATATAGACCATACATGAAATACCAAACAACGCAATATGAAACAACAGTACAAGCATGCAACTTTCTATATTCTCTTCAGTTGCTGCAGTCAAGACTCCCTCCTTTTCGCCTGCTACTCCGTTTGTTTCAATGTGGGAACACACAAAATTCAATGAACATCAATGGAAGTTGGTATTCATCGGAGAACAAACAATATGTACATACAACAAAACTAACTCAATGAACAGTCTAGAAAGGAGGAAACACAAACTTTTGTGCTTCTCTATCCATGGTTGTAAATGTGTAGGTTTTTTTCCCTGCCCAAAATATATTACAAAGCACAAAATATCACACAATTGCATAGCCACGGCTAAACGATTTCTAGTTTTCCCTAGCGATTTATCCAGATATTCCCTTTAACCATGTTCTTTATCCTCTACACAGACTGATGTGCCCACAATACAAGTTCTCAGTTTTTCATGGCAAACTACCCAGACATGCTTCCAGACATGAAAATATAATCTTGCAGAATATTTGTTGCACATATCATATCTCAAGCACAACACAAATTGTATCGTGCGCACACAAGTCTATGTAGAGGAGAAAGAACATGTAATGTCATATCCACACATCTGACCATACATGGTTTATAAATGTAGCCTGCATACATATGTTTTATTCCAACAAAAAAACATTCGATATTGTAACTTCACATGCAATCCTCACACAATTTTGCATCCAGCTATTTTCTTTCATGGAAGGACTGGAGCAGCAACAAAATCTCATAGAATAACAGATATCAACCTCGAAAAACATGGAAAATAACACAACTGCATGTCGACTTGTGGGTGCAGGGGATGAACACCGTAAAGCGCCCCAAATAAACAATAACAATCCAAAAAAAAAGAAAAAAGAAAACCTCCAACAACTGTCGTTGCACCCCAACAATGTAAGGCCGAATCAAACAAAAGAAAATAGTAAGGACCAAACAAGTCAGAAAGCACCAACAAGTTGAACTACACCCCCAGGGCCCCAAAGCACAAACCCCATCCAAACAAACAGAACCAACAACCCATGAACCAACGAACTAGCAAGAACCACCGAGCCAATGAACAATATATATGTATCTCCAATGATTACAAAACTGCACCCCAAGCACAGAAGGAACAAGAAACATACAAGGAACATGCGACTACAAATAAGAAAACATTCTACTTGCAAACTGCAAACATTGAACAACAAAAAATGAATACAAAATGAAACTATGGCATCCAAACTTACACCGAAACAATGAAATGCAGAAGTGCAGGTCGAATCACAAGGGAAACAACAACAAGCAGCAACCGAGAAACCAACAAAGAAGAATCACTCACCAAACTAGTAAACAATGTATCTAGCTTCAATGGAAGAACAAGGATGAAACATACAATGGCTATTGAACTAGTGGTGGACAAACAAGACTGTGGAAATTCACTGTAACTGTATAGAAAATTTCAAGGAAAAATGTACTCCGAGAAGCATATTTACATAAACATTTGAGACTGTCAGGCTGTCTAAGGACCTCACGGTATGCAAACATTTAAGTTGTTAGGGGTGTTGGAGGACGTCGCATCATTTAAACATTTACGTTGTCAGGCCTATTGAGGCATCTTGGAATAAGTGTCAATACATTTCAACAAATATACATCTGCCAAAGACGCTATACACTTTGGAATTCTCAATCACTACAAAGCTTGGATATCAAAACATTTCAATATGCTTAGTACACATCAAAACCTACAGATATATTTGGCTAGCAGAAAATGCTAATACAAACATTCGAATTAATGCTATCATTAAACGACCTTCAACCAATATAGAGGAAAAATATATGATTAAAAAATACTCTCTACGAGAAAAAGTTTGGATATGTTGCCATATAGTACATTAGGAATAGCGAAGTCGGCAATAAGACCTCCAATCTCTTATCCAATCAGAGTAGTACATATATGTTATATGCTTTTAATTCCAGAGCTCCAACAATAGGTATTGTGCAAATATTTCGGGTCAAAGGACAAACTAATATGTAGTCAACGCATTATCGATCACTATAGTCCCTCTATGCCTACGGCAGGAACTAATAACCTTATTTTTCATATCAGTGCTTTATCCTATTTCAAAATTGCACATGATATTATAAATAATTTTTCCTTATCACTAATTTATATCATGCATCAATTTCTAATAATAATATTGAATGTATATAGGACATCTTTTTTATTAATAAAACTCAACAATATTGTTTTCATGTATTTTTTTATTAATAAAATTTTCAACAATAGTGAAAGGGTAATTTTTAAAAGTATAATTTGAGTAGATTAATAATTGAAAATATGTGTTTCTTGGATAGAGAAAAATAAAATAAAATAATGAAAGTTCAAATTTATAGGAAATTATTGAATTTTACAAATTTAAATCATCTAATCTTTTAAAAATAAATTTAAACACTTAGAAACAAAGTTTTTAACCCCATCGATTAGAATTATAGCTCCAACAAATTTTTTAACAAAATTTCCACCCCATAGATTAGAATTATAGCTCTAACCTTTTAAATACTCCCTAAAATCAATCTCACTTAATATAAATCATAGATATAATGTCATCTCACTATTAATGCTGTAAGAGACGTGAATACTGATGACTTTATAGGATGCTCGCAACTTTAATTTTGGATTGGATCTAGGGTCTTAACAAACATGTGCAATGATGCGCTTTTGCACATGCTTCAATATTCCACAAATCAAGAAAATTAGATCGACATTTCTAATTTGTGGATTCGAATCTCTCGTGATAAACCCTACTGTCCCGTTGATTAGTCTTCACATAGCCGTTTACCAGGTTCGCTATTTTTAACCGTTAGATGCTTAACATCATATGACCAGCTACCTTTTGCTTTTGGACTCGACTTTTAACGACTATCACCTAGCAATTTGAAATAGTCTTAAATCACGGCATGAACAAATGACCATACACCGGCTGCAACTCTCTTAAATCACAATGCTCTGCTCTTAATTTTTCTTAATATTATTGTTATCTTTACAATGCAACTTATAATTTATAATCTGTACGAAGTCAGAGCGGCTGAAGGTACATGTTCAGATTGAAAAAAAAGGTTATATATATATATATATATAAAATAGCGAAGATATCCTTAAAATGATTCAGGGATATCATAGTGAAGAAGTATGAATGAAAGAAGCTGCAGAAGGGCAAAGCCTGGCAGGGATGTCTGGAAAAATGCTAGGGGAATCCAGCGATTATTGTGAAACCAATAATTATAGTATAGCCTCTCTGATGACTCTGTTTAAAAGGGTTAATTTGTAAATTTATGGGAAAAAAAGCTTAAAATCCTCGGTGAAATCTAACTGAAAATCAAGAGTAGAGTTGAAATATCCCCTATTGGTTGGGTGTAGTTTCTGGTAGTCTCTACATCCAGCGTGGATAGAGATAGAATCTTCGATGGTGGTCCATGGTTCATGAATTGGGCGAGGCTCTTCATCAAGTTCAGGAAACGAGGTTTTGATCTCAAGATTGATACTCCTAACATAACCCTTGTGTGGGTTTGCTTCCCTTAGCTGTCATTTGAAATTTGGAACAACAAAATCATCAAATCGTCATGCATCTCTTGATGGCATGCGACACCACAATGTTTCTCACTTGGCTGTTTGGTAACACCAAGAATACTGCGTTACTACGCCTCTTAACCTAGAGCATACCTATACTCCTTTCTAAGCTACCGATGAGTTACACTACTACTCTAGTGCAACTCTTGTATACTTGACATTTGTTAACAACTTTAACACTTAGTTTTATTTAAGCATACATCCATGAACATGAAAAAAAACTATGGAACAAATGAAAGACAAACTCAGATATAGTGCGGGTGGCACAAACCGTGTCTAACACCCAACTAAGTCTTTGTTATTGTGAAGCAATTACAACATGAGCACTATCGGCTCGATTTACAACTTCGATCGAGTCAAACGACTCGTCTCACCTTACTAAGACACTCATAAACATATTTGTCACAAAGACTCTTTGTCGCAATCATCTTTGAAACCTCTTGCAGTGAACCTTAGACGTGCCCTTAACCGCAGAATTGTTGTTTCTTCATTTCCGTAGACTTCACCATTTTCAGTTTTGTCTCACACATGCCTCCAACAGACCTTTGTTTTCCATACTTCACCAAAACAAACC
>JASDQU011404504.1:50355-93245 GCA_032191745.1 Picea mariana
TGATTGACTACCTCACCGACTCTATTTGTCTCCTAGAATGGAATTGTTTTGCACCTCCTGCAAGCATTCAAAATTTGGCACTATTATGGTGGCTATCAAGTCATGGCATGACCCAAAGAATCTGGCTAAGGAACAAAAAAACAAGGCACCTCACCCATCCTATCAACTTGACACAATCAACCCTCGCCGTCTACTTCACTACAATGAACTCGTCCAATGTGCCTCATCAAAGAGTTAGGAAGATATCTCAATCCACCTCCATAGTTGTATCCAAATATTCCTAAGTCCACCACATGACTCGTCCAAGTAGGTCTCCCAAGATATCTGGACATTCGCCCAACCAAGGCATCCCAACTTGCTACAAGACTTCTTCGAATCCACACCACTTGAGTCACACTCAAGTCTATCAGTTTTCACTACGGAAACAAAATACACTTGAACCACCAAGCCATCTAAATTCCCTTCAAAGAACTCACTACAACACTTAGGAAATGCAACAACTCAAAACCAACCATACCTTTCCAAATGGAATGCTTCATTGAAACCATGTTCTAATCCTGTTGTCTTGGACCTTCTCTTTTCCAAGCAACCGACTCTATGGATGAACTCACCTAAACCATAGTCCAAAACTACACAAGGATGAAAGACCTTTATTGCGATACAAGGTTGAGTCCATCCGTCCACCTCAGTATGCAACTAGTCGAACTAATCTCCATTGTTTTGACATCTTTTCACTTTGACTACTTCTGCTTCAAGGCACCATTCATCCGCCACTCGATTGTCAAGTCATACTGCTACTAATTGATTGTTGTAACTCTACGAAGAGTCACCTCATCCAAAGGCTTTCGTCAACCCACTAATCTGAAAACCCAACTCAACCCAACTATTGTTCTCGGTCATGCATAACACAAAGACATCATGATGAAAATGCACCCAACCAACTTCCTGTTGTGGAAGTGCTCTAGGTCGTCCCAAGTTGTCCAATACACCCAGGTGTTTCACCTTTTTGTAACCCATAACTGCTCCCCTTTTCAATCACTTCTGCAATCACCCTCTATGCTCACTTATGTGTTTAGTTCTATGGTTACATCTGTGACATGTTGTGCAACAAACCCTCCATTCAACTGCCTTTCCCAAGTGCTCGATTCACTTGACAAACTATGTGCCTAGCCTCTCCAAGGTGTGCAAAATAGGCCTGGCACTGAATTTCATCACACATCAAACCAATAAATTTTGTCTCTGTGATAAAGTCTGTGATGAGTTATGTGATCACCCTGTTGAGAGCTCAACAGACCCTTAAAAGTTTCCAATTTTTGGGTAGCACTTTTCTTTTTCCATTTGCATTATTTCCATTGATTTTACATCATTTTTACCCACGTTAATGAGAAGGTAGTAACACAGTTTCTTGAAAAACACATCATGACAAGGTTTGGGGTGCCTTTGGTCTTGGTATTTGACAATGATGCATATTTTTCTTCTACTCTCTTGACTGAATTCACATTAGATATATGGATTATATTGAATTATTCTACCAACTACTATCTATAGGAAAATGGTGTTTCCAAGTCTACTAATAAAAACTTATTAAGGATTCTTAAGAAGAAAGTCATAGAAAATCACTGGAACTGGCACAATGCTTTACATAATTCTCTATGGGATAATAGGGTAACCCCCAAGGAATCCCTAGGGAATTCCCCTTACTTTCTAGTGTACGAAAATGAATCCATATTTCCAACCAAAATATATCTCCCATCCTTGCAGTTTTCCCAGTCCTTAAGAGGACAACCCTCACCGAGCATGAAACAAAGAATTGATACCCTCCTTATGGTTGAGGAAGAATGAGAACAAGCCAGAAGGAATTTCACAGCCCATCAACAAATGGTTAAAAAATGGTTTGATAAACACAAGGCCAGTGACAAAAAAAATGAAGTAGGGGACTTAACTCTTAAGTGGGATAAAATCAACTAGCCAAAGGAGAAAAATTCTAAATTCCAAAAGTTGTGGCTTGGAACTTTTCAAGTATTTGAGAAAATTGGGGTAGGTACTTACCATCTACAAAACCTTAGGGGTAAGCTCGAAGCTCTTCCTGTCAATGGCCAAGCCCTAAAACATTTATTTTCATAAGTTGTCTCCAAGACAACTTCTTGTAGTATAGTTTACATTTATTGCTTTTGAGTTTGTTTTGTGTGATGAGTTTGGTGCTTTCAATTTTTCTTTCCTTTTGGTTTGTTTTTTTTTGTTGTGATATGATTTCTTTTTTGATTTTATTGTTTTGTTGCTCTGATGGTAGCATGATTTTAGGTGTTTTATTTGTCAAATTGGTGGTGCAATCTATTGAAGCTAGATCCTTATCCCTTAGATTTAAATTTCGTAGAACAATAGGGAGAAGTTTTACTGGTCAAAGGATTCAATGCATGGGTAATTCACATTTATGTATGCATATTTCTTAGGGAAAAAATAAGTCGATTACCTCATTGTTTGGGAATAGTGAGGGAAGAGTATGGTTGATACCACGAACAAAGAAAAGTTAGTACTCATACTATTCAGAAAAGACAAAGAAGAAAAGGTATATGGTTCTGGTCCTTCACCAGAAAACATATATCATCCTCCCTAGTTCATTCCTGACACGTATGGAACAAAGATGAAGATAAAATAATAAGTCAAAATGTATGATTGGGAGGGTATGAAGATATCTTTGTTGGGGCTATGGACACGCATTGGAAACAAAGAAATATCTGTCATATCGAGGTCACTCCATTGGGGCTATGGATGCTCGCTGGTAGTGGAGAAACACCAT
The DNA here is from genome assembly GCA_032191745.1 of Picea mariana. Taxonomy (NCBI): domain Eukaryota; kingdom Viridiplantae; phylum Streptophyta; class Pinopsida; order Pinales; family Pinaceae; genus Picea; species Picea mariana. Next base: position 53,153 of record JASDQU011404504.1, read on the forward strand.
TGTAAGGTTCATGACTTTCAAAAAAAGTAATAGCATCATGTCTTCTTAACATTTTAGGGTTCTGAATCAACTCTCAATTGTAAGGTAGGATTCATTGGTTAAATGGAAAGAGGAATGTATTTGGGTGAATCCCCATAAATAGTCGACAAGAATGTCCTTGGGCCATATGTATACATATTTGTGAGTCACAAATGGGTTATTTCCTCAAGATAATAACAATTTCCCAAGAAGTCTGTCATCATCATTATAGAGAGAAACAAATAGTCTGGGTTCTACCCCTGAATCACCATTTGTTGAGCACTCAACACACCTTTAAATTTTTCCAATTTTTGGGTACCACTTTTCTTTTGTCGTTTGCATTGCTTCCATAGATTTTACATAAGTTTCATCTTTACATTTTTTTTTCTGAGATCCTTCTTTGTTCATACGATTTGACTTGCATCTATAAATCAAGAAAGTCTTCAAAAAATCACTGCTAAAAATAAATGTCTCTGATACCCGATGGTTGTTTCTATGAAATGTCGATTTCGATCAACATCGGGTATTGGTCAATTCAATCTACGTGTCAAACAATGTGGAACAATTTCGAGAACGACAACGTCGATTAACATCGAGCGTCGACCGATTTGGGTACCAGTTTCTCGAGGGCATTGGTCACTCGTAAAAGCTCCGATGATTATCAACATCATGTGTTGGCGATGTCAGTTGAAAAACACCCACCCTTAAGTCCAACAGGTAGTCACCGATGCCGATTAACATCAGGAATCGACACCTAGTGTTGAACATAGGAGAACACACTAACAATTAGGTTAGTGAATAATTCCTATAGATGCTGAAATCGGCTAATCAAGAAGGAAAAAAAACTTATCCTTTATTTCACTCCCTCCAACCTACCAACAACTGATCAATGAATGTTGATAAAAAATCTGAACTATTAGATGGGTCTTGCTGAAGATCTATGAATTCATCAGAACCATCCATCTTTATATGTTCATTTTGTTAAAATCTCTATGTGTCTCACTGGTCAATAATTGTCATTTCGATATCATGATCCAACTACACGTGAGAAAGTGTCATGTTGTCATCTCATTTAGGATCGAAGAATTTAGACACGAGCTGGTCCCAAAAGACTCAAATAGTTCAAGTGCTCGATTCCTGATCTCAAATGCACACCAATAGAGGATTGTTTGAAATCCATAATGAATCATTCCAACGTCTCTTCGTGCTACCAATTTACACATATATTTTACTTTGAGAACCTACATAAACGATAGATGGAATTAATGAAAATGTATAATAATTCTCTATACTAAAATATGATGATTTCAAATGTAAGGAAGTTAACTATTATTTATTCGAATGTATTTGAGTTATTCCATAATTTGCACAAAACTGCTTAGTTTTTCTTAATAACTCATGATTCATCTAGTGTCTCTTATGAACCGAGTTGTGTTTTTTTATCGCAAGGCTTCAAACTAGTAGGTATTTGACTCAAGAAAATCTTCACGTGCACGTATTTATAATGATTGTCTTAGAATTTTTATGATTTAGAAAATATTGAGTTACATTGTTTCATTTGCAGTAAATAAGCCTCCTAGACGACTTATGACTCGTTGATCACCAAAGACCTCGAAAGGAGGAAGTGAGAAAATCAGAGAGCCATCCAGCTCGACTGCTAAAAAGTTGGATTTTTCACCCAAAGAGGAGTCAATGATAAGAAAGTCACAAAAGAAGCCAAAAAACCCACCTCGTCTCTTCAAGGATACAAATAATAACACCACAAACAAGTTAATGCTACCTTCTTGGATTTATTTATACAACAAAATCTAGTATGAAGATTTCCCAGAATTTACACCTCACAATGACCCAGAGGTGAGGGGATTATATGACCAGGTATTCCAGAACATCATGAATTCTTCATTGTATATGGTGGCAACCAAGACACGTATTTTACCATGTGTTTAACTCTTAGAGTGTATCATTCATCATGCTGATGCAGATAAATTTTTGTTAAATAAAAATCGTGGAGAATGTATATGTGTATTCTTGTCGATAAAGGTCAACACTTATTATAAACTCAAGGAAACATAATTAAGGCTGAACAAGGATTTTCTTGTGGCGTTCTATGAATGACATAATACAGGTCAATTGTTAGCATCCCAATGGAGGGAGGATAAGAAATATGTGAATTAGGCCTCAGGGTGGTACAACATTGTGAACCTCCAACAACGCTAAATTTTTCTGATGGCCTTGATCTGTCATTTATAAAGAGAAAATGATTTCTCTAGGTTCTTCGAAGAGTGGATTCATTTGGATCATATGGTTGCTAAAGTTTCAAGCACTTTTAATTGGGGAGATATTATCTCGAAATAGTTGAGCATCGGGATAGAGGAAGCACATAACCCAAAACCCGGAGAAAACCCAACATTCTACATGACATCTTATCTCTTGGATATGATATGTGCTAGGAATGTTTTCCTTGGTGTGAGACTAATATGACATATTTATGAAGTTCCTGTACATGTTTAATTTAGCATCCGGTGGGAGAACATGTAAAAAACATCAATTTCTTTAATCTATGATGGCTTCATAACTCAAGTATATTCTTTATTTTTTAAACAAAATTGCTCAAGACTCTCCTAAGTAGTAAGGAAAGTAATATCCAATATTGGGCATTGATACTTAGAGGAAAGAAGCACATATATCAGAATATTTGGAGTTGTTGAAACACCACACTTCTTGCTAATCCACGTACCTGACAAGCTAGTGTTAGGAGAACTATGCTACTAGACCATACTACAAGGGTTCAATGCCTATCTGGTAAAGGATAAGAATAGATTATTTATTCCCTATGGGTTTTATGTGGGAAACCATTTCGTTAATGATACTACATATGCCATACAAGAAGCTCATAGTCAGATAGAGTACAAGTTCACCACCGGGAGATACAGAAAACATGACCCTAGGGCGTTGGTAGTTGAGCATGCTAGTCAGGTGGTGTCTCATTATCCATACCCACATGAGGATTTTGAGGATGAAATATTCATGGAGAATGAACCAAACCGAAATGAAATTTTGCAGAGGAAAGAAAAAAAAAGACCTGGTTATGTTCATGGCCCTATATGAGAATGAACATTTAGACTTTCTAGAGAAGACAATAGGGGTAGTAGCAGTGGGAAAATATCAACAAGAAGGTATAGAACAGACAGTGGAAACATCATAGGCACAAAGGATCTTAGAGGAAGATAAAAGGATGATGCAATTGTAAAGAGAAACTATCATAATGATGGAATTTGCATCTGTGTTAATAACTCCAGTCACCCTCAAAAGAGAAGAGGAGTTGGAAACTATTGAGAACATCTCAATGGAGAAATACACTCAAGAATAGAGTTTGGGCAGAACACCGATAGGAGGACTAGGAACTAAGCCAATAATTTTTTCGAATGTCCTAGGACAAGTAGCTCCTATCATTGTTGACTTTATGACAATATATAGTGACAACGAGGAGGAAAAAACTTGAGTTCTTATTGTAAATGAAGAAGTAACAAAGGTGTTATATAAGATGTTCCAAGGAACAAAATATTTAGGCAATGAGACAAATCTGAATACAGTTGAAGGTGATCACAGCACCCCAAACTGAACACGACAACCACTGGATAAAAAGGGAAGAAGCATCAAAGGCCATGTTGAACCAAGAGATAAAAATGAGAATGGTAATAAATATGCCATCAGGAGAAGTGATGCACCAATATAAGGAAAGGATCAAGGAAACCCATAGGATGACAATTCATAAAGAGGTAACACCAGTAAAGGAGAAGAGTATGTAGAGCTCAAAGGAAACAAGGAACTTGAGGAAATCACTATAGATCCTTCAACACATTCCACACTCCCAAGTTCATCGATCCCACATGAAAACACAGTAGTAGAGATCATGGAAAATGCCCCAAGTACAGAGAAAATTGTATATCCATATATTAGGATGGATATGGGGTCAACAAGAGATTTTGGAAAGTATCAAGAAACTCAAGAATAAGATAAAGGAACTAGTCATGGGAAGCCTGGAATCAACAAAGGAAAAAAAACGAGACTTGATAATTTTCATACACCAGGAAGTTTAGGAAATTCCTTCTCATGGGGGGACTACCAATCCTAGAGCCAATGGATGAAGTAGTCGATGTTCAATCCATCGATGATGATAGGAAAATAAACTTGGTTATGAAGAGAACTGGAAAAAAGAGGAGAATCACTTTGGATAGTGAGGTAATGATCACCACAGAAGAAACCTTGTTGGATGTAGGACAATCCAGGGTAAGTGAGTTAATAGGGGTAAGTATGGAAATATATAGTGTCACTATAGAAAAGGAAATAGAGGATGAAAGAGAATTTGGTTCTATGAGAGAATAGTTGGTGCATTTTAGACATTAGGCGGAATACTATCATGACACTACCTAGGCAACTAGGTTCATGAGAGCTGAATTTGGGGAGATTTTTACTCAAATCAAATTAGATACGAAGGTTTTTATGACCAGGATCATAAGTTACCAAGAGGATAATTTGTTATGCCTCATAGCATATAAATAAATGATGATATGTTCTAAGAAATATCATCAAGTATTGGTTCAAATCGAGTATATCAGATAGATCCAAAAGGGTTGAGGGGAAGAAGAACATGGAATTAGGATGCTTGCAGAAGAGAGATTAGTTAGGATCATGATAACAACAAAATATTGGGTACTATTGGTAATTGAATCATAATATAAAATGTAGGAGAGATGGGAGGAGTGTCATAGAAATCAGAACAACATAAAAAAACAGATGATAGACCTTCAATTCCCAAATTTCAGTGCTCTTGATGAATTCGTTGATTTTCACGTTATAGTCCAACGATTTAGAGAGATTGATGCATAATTTGAAGTGAAGATTCAAGAGATACGAATTCTTTAAAAGGGACAACTGAAGAGACTCATCGATATACCAATAGGAGGAACATGGGATCTATGAAAAATACGCTTTGATATAGATCAATTCAGAAATTGGGGAATGTAAATGAAGGATAAGCTCAGCATGTCGATGGATCAACATTATTTTTTGTACTTGCATACCTGTGAAGAAAGTTCTCTCAATGGTTTGATTATGACAAGGAAAATCCCAAGATATAACTAGAGTTCACTAATGGTTTTCATGTGAACATGAACCACTTCATATTTCTATTTTCTTTAGTTAAATGAACGTTGTTGCTATTTTTTTCATGTGGTTTTTGTATAAATAAATAGGTTAAGCTCGTCTTGAGAGGTTGACGTTTTTTTAATAAGTGAAAGAATAAAAAAAAAAAAAAATTTTGAAGTCTAATTCAGAAGCTTAGGTAGAGTTAGAGACAATGTTTTTGACAAAGCTTGTGGAGTAGCATAAGTTGTGGATTGTGTTGCTTTGTTGTTGACTACTACAAGTGATTTAGTAACACAACAAATGTGTTTAAGTTATCTTGAATTGTTGTAGTCATTGAATATACATTGGAATTAATATGATGGTGTTATGAAGTTGTGTGTGACACAATAACTAGAATTATTATAGTTTATTTGTTGTTTATGCATGTATCTTTCTTTTCTTAGATGATGTTTGTCGCTTGATCAATAAGAAAATATTATTGTTTTATATTGATTGAAGAGAGGTTTCATCTACATGTTGTTGGTAAGACGTTAGCATAAACCAAACCTTCTTAATAATTCATTCATTGAATACTTAATAAATGAAATTATAAAGAAATAGAAAAAAAGTCTATAAATATCCATTCGATAACATAATAAATCCCATCGAAACTTGTTTGACCATCAATTCAGGAAATCATGTAATCCTAAATAGGGAAGAGTCTAATTGGGCCTTGAATCTGGACGTGAATACTATTGTTGCGCTAAAGGTAATTTTGACCCCTCAACACACCCACCATGTCCAAGTTTTTTGTTTCACCACAAAATTGGCTCTCATCCTGCACAAGGTGTGCACCCAACCAAAAATTCCCATCACATTGTCAACCGAACCTCTGTCATAAGTCTGATTCAATGTCTGTAATGAAAAATTTCTCTGCACTGAACCATTCACCATGTATACGAACATTCCCACTGAAACAATTTCACAACAAAAAAACTTCTCAACAGGTGCACCCCACCACAACTGTTTTGACTGTAAGAGTGGTGAAGAGCAACAAAATGTTATGATAGCATCTATTGTTGATATAGTGGTGAATAGATCCCCAACCCTTCTCCAAAGTCTATAATGAATTCACTCTTATACCATATGTCACATCACCACTATTGGTTCTGGAGCTTGATTTTCTTCCTGATTCATAGGTATTTGTTTTAAACCATGTTTATACACCATGAATATTGTACACCCCTCCATGCGCGGTGGGTTTCCCCACTTGTGGGGTCCAGGGGAAAGCAAGCCCTCGATGGGGATTCAGGGGCGAAGCCCCCAAAGGAAAAAATTCCTTGTAAATGTATATTGTAATTTCATAGTAAATCTGGACCATTCATTGTAAGGTCGCAACTCTAATGGTAGAAGTTTTGTTATGTTTTTTTCCCCTAGAAAGAAACCCTCTTCTATGAGGGAATTTCAATGCGACTATGTATCATTGTGAATATTGTATTAAGAGAGAGGAGACTGCGAGAGAAAGAAGAGGAAGTTACAGTGGGTGTGTTGTACGTTGTATCCCTTCATTTGTTGGATAAAAATAAATGAAGGAATTGGCAATTTTCTCTTGTGGACTTAGCCCATAATAGGTGAACCACTATATTTGTGTCTCTATTGTATTGTGTATCTTCTATGTTTTATTTACACATTTGTCTTATTTTATTGCTTCGCGATCCTATTTTTCTAACACCCACAGTGTGCCTTGAGATCGTGCACCTCTTGAGGGTGTGCGACACGACAAAATTTCTCACTTGGCTTCTTGGAAACACCAAGGATACTTTTTTCAGACTATGCCTCTTCACCTAGATCATACCCATACTTTGTTCTATCCTACCAATGAGTCACACTCCTACTCTACTGAACCTCTTGTATACTTAAACATTTTCTAACAAATTTAACACTTGGTCATATTTAAGCATACATGCATGAACATGAGAAAAAATTGTCGAACAAATGAAATAAAAACTTAGATATAGTGCTAATGACACAAACTGTGCCTAACTCTCGACTATATCTTTGTTATTGTGAAACTGTTATAACATGAACACCATCAAATCAATTTACAACTTCGGTGGAGACAAACGACTCACCTCACCTCACCAAGACACTCATAAATAGATTCGTCACCATCACCAAGAATATTTATAGCAACCATCTATGCAACCTCTTGTGATGCACCTCAAATGTGCCCTTGACCACAAACTTTTTGTCTCTTCGTTTTTTCAAACTTAAATGTTTTTGGTTCTGCCTCACACATGCCTCCAACATACCTTTTTTTTCCATAATTCAGCAAAACCAACCCAAGATAATTTCACCCAACTATGTCTAATGAATCCACCTCAAGGCAACATAAGTCCTCCCAAGTGGAGCGACTTGGCTCCTTGAGGAATCTCACATCTCTTCATCTGCCTAAGAATTGCATAGCTCTTATTACTCTCCTTTTATTCAAAATATCTTTATTCCTTGGTTGTGCACTTTTTTTCTCTTATAGGGACTCCAAAGGTCACCATCATGAACTGTCACATCCTTTGGGGATGTCCTGCCCCTTCATGGACCCGATTACCCAAAAACATCATCACGCCCCTTCGCAGACTTGGTCACCCAAATGAACCCATGCGCTCGTCAACCATCGTGCCCATTGGGATTGACACACCCCAATTTCTTTGTCACTTCATACTTGGGAAAGTTCCTTGGCATGTTCACATGCCTAAGGAATCCGCTTGCCCAACTTGGGTGCATGAGAAACTCCAAGTTCCTTCTTCTTGAGGACTTGGGAGAAGGTCTTCGTGCCCATCTAGACGAAGACATTAAAATAGGAGACAAAGTTATGTTCCTTCATGAAATAATAAAAAATAATAGGAGGTCCTCAAGCTATATATGAAAGGATATGTAGTTCTGTGGAACTTAACAAGCCAATTTTGAAGAAAATTTAAATAATACAAATTCATCCCATTCAAATGGAGAAACTCACATGAACATGGACACATGGAAATCCAATGCCTTGGGAAAGCGATAATCAAAGTAATAATCAAATCAAAGGATGATTTTTTGGTTGTGGATAAAGAAAGAGAGAAATCAAAGCATAAGACATAACAACTTTTGAATAACATGTGTAAAGCTATCGAGTTATTTTAAAACCTGAACAATTTTTAAGTCCTAACCTCTCACGAGGAATCACAATATCCTTTGTGTAACTTGGACCCTATTGATAATTTTGATTTTGAATCTCCTAATCAAGAAGAGAGATTGGTTAATGATGTCGATCTTAATTAGGAGAGGAAGTGGTTAATGATTTTGATATGGAAATGTCGAGACCTCCCTACACTTAAGAAAATTCATCCCATGTATCCTCAACAACTACATAGTGAATGATCACTAAGTCTCATCATCAAAATTAGTCTTAAATTACGTAGTTTAGAAGTTATCATCTTTGATTTTTTAATTTTTTTTTTCTTGAAATTTGGTCAATAATTATTTGAATTGCATATTTGAGTTATTGATTATGTAAAATTTGTGTGTTGAATCTATTTATGCATTCAAAAGTCCAATTTAATTAATAGAAAATTTTGATTTCACCAACAATTGTATAACAAATTTGATGATGATTGACAAAAAATTCCAAAATGTAGATCGTTTAGAGTAAGCGGTCTTAAAACAACCATCCATAGTCTTAAGAAACCAACCATTATCTCCAATAATATTAATTAGTTCAAATATTTATTATATACTAATTCAAATTCATAGGGGGTATGATATGTACACCTCCATAGACTTTATTAGTCAAATCCTTTGTCCCACACACAAGGGGGTATCATACACCAATTTGGTGACTAGCTTGACCCTAACCTTATATATATATATTCTTATTTTAGTAAATATAAAATATCTTTTACATATAAAAAGAAAAACTTGAATTTTACCTCTAAAATTGTAGAATATAAAAATAAAAATAAAAATTATATATTAAAAAAATGAAAATTTAAATTTTACTTCTATGTATTTTTAACTTATTTGTATATATTTTTAATAAAGTATGAGCTAAAATTTAGAGTTTGGAAGTAATCTCCTCTCTACTTTTGCTATATACATATTCAATATTTTTCTATTTGGTTTAGGAACATTTTGAGAATCATCAATCTTCATTGTTTCCTTTGAGTTTTGGGGTTTATTTCAATTTATCTCATGAATTTCATTAAGTATATTACCAAGTTGAATGATTTGGTGCCTCTACATATTTTATATTTCTAATACATAGTTTGAATCTAATTTGAGACATATATGATTGTCACCATCATTAGTTTTCATGTGAATTGGTGCAAGTTTGTGAACATGTATCTCTACCCTAATCTTATCACAACATCCTTTTTATACCTTTCATATCATCCCTTCCTTATTAAATTTCTTAAACACAATGTTCATTGGGAAGACCACATTTTACTTTCTTGAATATTACAAAGATTTTCAAATACATCTGTATATGTTTTAGGTTTCGAGAGAGCTATTGGGGATACATGACTATTGATTTTTTAGACTTTTAATTTTAAGTTACAATTTTCGTGTGTCCATCACTCTTTCATATTTTCAATGAAATATCCTGTTAAGTTCTCTGCATATGTAGCCATTGTCTTTCAATTTTCCAAATTATATTTTCTACTTTATGCTATGATGGAAATTTTCCTTTTGATGATTCCTAAGTTATTTTACATTACATTCTTGTACTATAAATTAAATCTTGTATGATATTGTGAATATTAATTTAAATAAGTCAGGTACTTCCGCGGGATTTATTCTAATTATTTATATTATTCATATAGAGGAGTACCACCTCTTTAAAAACACAGAAGGATTATTCCTTTTGATGTTATCGTCAAGACTCTAAAATTTCTTAAATATCTACATTTTTTTCGACCATACCAGGGAAAGCTTCATTTTCAAGAAATCTAATACTTCTTTTTATGATCATATATTATTGAAAAACTAGAATCTCTCTTGTTCAAGTATTGGAAATATATTTGGGAATATTTCTAGCTGAATGGTTTAATGTGACTTGAGTTCTTGAAAAACTTGTTCAAGGAACATCATATGCCAAGGAAAGTATCAGAGAACTTTCCTTGGCAAACATTGTGGCCAAATATTTTTTACTTTTTGTAGATTTTTTTTTCAGAGAATAAAAAAGAAGGCCGCGACATTCCAGAAAAGTTTGGTATATTTTTGTGAAAAAATTGTAGAAACAGGTTGTATATCTGAGTTACTCTCAGAAAAACACCCAAGTTGAAAAAACAAATCATCTAAAACGGAGTCCGGGAAATCAATATATTGAAGTTTTAAAATCTACATTTTTTCATGGTTTTTTCCACGGACGGTAGCATGATTTGTTTTTTTTATTTATATAGCATCTGAAGGATGAATTTTCTCAAAAAAATTATATATCTGAGTTCCTCTCACAATTTCACCCAATTTCAAAAACAAAATCAGCCGAAATGGAGTCCAAGAAGTGAAGTTATGAACATTTTAAATTCATCAGTTTTTCAGGGTTTTTCCGGAAAACGCTGTGATTTTCTGTAGTAATTTATTGTTCTATTTTTTGGGTTTTTTCACGAGGGTGAAGGGAATGCAGAGTTCATAAATTTTCATAGGGTGCTCAAATGGCTATTTCTTCTCAAACCCTAAAATAAATTATACAGATTACTGAAGCATTCAAAACCCAATTGTTTGACACATTGAATGACAGATTGGATGTCTTTGTAGATGGCCTCGATGATAGTTTTCGTAGTATTCAAGATTCTTTGGAAAACATGTAGGAGAGGTTTCTTATGGAGGACCTCGAGGATGAATATAATCATGAAATATATGATTGGTATGATTTTGAGGCCGATTGCAATGATTGGTATATAGATAGTTATCGTTTCTGGGATGAAAACCACTTCCATATTTTATTTGATGACTCTACTCCTTCTGTAGAGAACATCAATGTTCCACATCAGGAGCTAGTTACCAATGTCCAGCCTGCATATTCTACAATGGTATTGTTCCTTCCAGGTTCATCTTTGATCATCTACCACTATGTGGATGGATATTCTTATTTCGATCCACATGATAGGTGTTAGTATTGGGAGCATCATTTTCAGTTGGTTATTGGGTGTCAATATCTTCCATGTGGGGTTCACATGAGAAATTGGACATGGGACATTGGTTTACAATGGCGATTGGACTACTTCATCATGGTGGCTACCATTTCTCAATGGGACCCTGGTTCTCTAGTCTACTTCAACATTATGGTCCATAGTTATCCATGGAACCCTGGTATATCGTTGCACATCAAGTGCTGAGGACAATGCTTTCATAAGGGGGATGGAATGTAAGGTATATAAAGAGGTAGTGGGGGGTGGGGGGAAGATCCCATAGTGATAATAGTGGAGGCCATTCAATGTAAGGTGGACTAGGTCCACTATATTATTAAATAAGGCCCACTATGGTAGTTAGATATAATAAATGGGTAGTTAGATATAATAAATGTAAGAGGTCTTCTTAGAAGGTTCTACTTCTAAAATTTTCATCCTCTAGAATGTTCTTAGGTGATGGTAGCACTATACAAAGGGGTTCAAGCAATGTAATGGGGCATGAAGATAAGTATTGCATTTAGAGTTGAAGATCAATAGGAGGATGCCCCCTCGAAGAGGCAAGTGAACATGAGAGGATCTCTTCCATAATAGGATCCATTGTATGGTGTTGCCCTACCTCAAGGGTTTGATATAATAAAGTGGTGGTTTTGTATATTTTTCTTCTATATCTATTTTGGTGTTTTTGTATTCAGGTCTTTGGTTCTTAACACATACATCTACTTTCCATAGACATATTGTCTCCATATCAATCATATCGTTTGATATCAACCTGCATAAAACAATATCATGGTATAAACTGAGTCATCTAGGCCATTCTTTGACTCACATCTGTGAGATCTAGAAGAGCATATTCCCTTAGAAGTTAAACCATCAGCGATGATATATCTGGACTATTCTTCTCAACAATAGAATAATAATTGTCCTTGATTTCTGAGCTTGGACCATTCACCTAACTGGGGCATTCCTTCGACACTAATCATGGTGCAACTTGGAGAGCATGAGTCTGCCCTAGGGAATGCATGTCTCTGATTGTTGAACCTATAACATTCACCTTACTGGGTCATTCCTCTGGCACTAATCATAGTGAAACCTTGATAGAATGAGTATTCCCTAGGGAATGACTGTCCAGACCATTTCGTAATGGAAATAACTGTCCTGCACCAACCTCCAAAACATACCATTCTTCGAAATTGATCACAATTGTGAACTTTGAAAGAATGTCTTCCCGACGGGGAAAACCATTCTACTTGACCACTACTCAGAGTGACTTCCAAGAAGAATGGTTGTCCTAGACCATTCCCCCACACTATCCATAAGGGGAATCACTGTCTATGGTACATCACAAATCTATCGGACCATTTTCATTACGAAAATGACTATTTGATTTGGACCATTTTACGAACTGGAAAATTCTTATCCGTCATAAATCTCAAACCACTTTCTTAATTGGAAAGGAACTGCTCATCCTGGACCATTTTTCGAACTGAAAAATGAATGTCCATAAATCAATAACATATAAGTGTTTCCTCCCAACCTGGGAGTAATCTCTTAATTTTTAAATAAGGAATTTGTTTCCACAAGCCCTAGATTGTTTCTTGAGTATGCAAAATTTTCATCTTGGGAAAAGGATTTACCAAAATATCTACTATATTCTCATCTGGGGAGATATATTGGAGAACCACTTCTCTTTTATGGATTTCATCACAAAGAATATAATTCTTGATCTCAATGTACTTCGGTCTGTCATGGAACACTAGTTTTCTCTGAAGGCTTCATATAGCTGTAATCATTACAATATATCATGGTCAAATTCGACACTTTTGTTTCCTTCTAGTTCATAACATCGTGGCAAGGCTAAACCTGAAACATATCCGAGTAGAACTTCTTCTATCATCATGATAGTTTTCCATGGATTAGCAATCCATCATCCCATACTTTTGAGTAACTATTCTAATACACCATCTCTGTCATAGAAAGTTTTCACCATGCTTATGTTGTATATGAGATACTCTGCATAAAGTTGTTTGAATCAATACAAGGTCTTCTTATATCTGCATACATGAGTCTCTTTCTGGTATATGATTCTTTCTCACTTGCTTTATTGGGAAGAACAATCTTTTGCATGTAAATTCCAATCCATGGATACTACAAGAGGCATATCTAGTTTATTGGAACAAGTTGTTGTCATAGTCTTCTCCCTCCTTCTGGAAGACCCTGTGAATCTTGCAATGCTTCCATTCATAATTCTTTTTCACATTTTCTTACATACACTGTTCTTTATCATAACTTCCATTTCTTCTACTCGATTGCTTCTTAGTGGGTTCAAACAAAACTGGTAGCCTTGTGATTCTCGGTATAATAATTGGTTGTTCCTTCTTTTCTTTCTTTCTTGGAATCTTCATGTTCTTCCTAATGTATCTCTTTAGCTCTTGGGTCCATGGGTTCTTTTATATGCCCTAAAGATTCCAACTTCTTTATTTCATCATAGAATCATGGATGTAGATGGACAACCAAGGATACTTTAAGGCTTCTTTTCCAAGAAGACTTCTTGTAGATTCAAAATGAACATGTGTTTTTTTATCATGGATGCTAATTTCAACTGGAACATGGATAGATACTTCATAATCCTCAATGTATCATATCATTTAGGATTATCTCCCTCATAATCCTTGCTTCATGCATGAATTCATTCTCTTCTTTTGGACTTTTCTAATCAACTCCCTCCATCTAAGAGAGTCCATGCTTCCGTCTGCATCCTTATTTGCTTCTGCAAAGTGCCACAAGTCTTTTTCTAATTTCCTCTTGATTGTTGACTTCTTTCTGTTTTGACTTCTTCAGGGTATCTTTCAAGTTTAATTCTGATTTTGAATTATCTGGGATTTGTTACTTATATAATATCTTCCAAAGGAATTGTCATATCTTCCACAAGAATTGTTACAAAGGGTTGTCAACGTACTTCATATTTTCATGTGTATTTCTTGACTTGTAGTCACCGTGATAGAAATCCTTATCTTGTCATTATTCCATAGGTATTTTTTCACTTGAACATCTTATCTTCTAAGAAATAGATATGCAAGATATGTACAAAAACTATGTAAACATGGTATGTACATGGACTTTTGAAGAATATTGTTACCTTGAATTAGAAGAAGAAGTTTGTTTTATCCTGCTTGGAATTCTTTGAGGGTTCCCTTTCTTCTGCAACTGATGCTTCATATGTTTCCTTTCTTGAGCCAAACTTCCTCTTATTCCTGAAATTATTGAATTTTTTTGTGAAGGCTTGATCATCATATTTCTTTTGGGATTTCTCTTTTTTGTTAATCCTTTATTATTCTTGTGCACAACAAGTCCAAAGTTATTCAAATGTGAGATACTCCTTTCTTGTGTTCATGCTTGCGAAAAATGCATCCCATGTCTTGGGAAGGATGTTGAGTACTGTATCTACTAGTTCCTTGAAATGATTTCTTCAATAGCTTGTAGTTGATATCTTAACTAAGAGATTCTCACAAAGTATGATGTTATTCTTTCATCATCATTCATTTTTCATGTCACAAAGCTCATTCTTCCGACTCATTACTTGTCCAATTTTTCTGACTGAGAAGAGATTAGTTAGGGCATTGTACATCTTGTTAGATGAGTCAAGATGAGATATGTAGGGTATCAAGAGGTATTTTGCAGAGTCCACTATGATACTCATGGCATTGATGTCATTGTCCTTGAACTTCTCCATAACTGCAATGTTCTGAGGTTCCTTCTCTTTTCCTTCTTCAAAATGTGGTTCCACGATCTTTCCTTTTAGGATATCCAACACTTTATTCTTTGCAAGAATGAGGTCAATCCTTGTATTCCATGCACTGAATTTAGAATCCCCTTCTAACTTGTTTTCTGACTTCATATAGTAAGTCATGACTACTTTGACTTGGTCAACCTTTGACTTTGACAAAAAGATCAAATTTGACGTCTTATCTTGCTGAGAGTACCAAGAGATGCGCTAGGTTAGGGAACACTAGAATATCCAAAAATTAGGCCAGTCTCTTCAATTAAGGTGCCTTAACAAGAGGGTTAGGGTTTCGTTGCTGTAGCAAAAACTTTGACTACAAATGCAACTATAACTGAGCAAATCCTCCCAATATATATTCCAATGGTTAGAATGTATGGAGATAGTGTGGGCCCATAACCTGTTAGAAAAGTATGTTTTCTCATTTAACCATAGAAAATATAGCAATATTGTCACCCAACCATAGGCCGAAGCCACCGTCGAGCACTTTAACCCTGACAGAGAATAATTTTGGAAGCAAACCCTAGGCCTAATATCCAATCAATGTAGTGTACCTCTCAAAAGAGATAGTGCACAAGGCAGAACGTCCAAAACATAACCAAGATAATTTCCAAGCCTAAAACAAAAAATACTAGTTGCATTAGTTATAGCTACTGCTACTCTCTAGACTTGTGCACTTACTGAATTTCTGCAGTTGTGAGTTGTGTGTGTAAAAATGAGCTCTGGCATTCTATATTTATATTGCTCTTTCTTAGATTTCTGGGCCGAATTCTCTTTATGGAGGATAAAGACTCAATATTAATTATTTTCTTTAGCCGAATTATCTTCTAGGGTTATGTCCAAAGCATTAGGGCTTCTTCTTGCTTTCTGGAATATTCTATTCTTGTCAGGGTTACACGTGGAGGTTAATACCTCCCAAAAATACCATAATATCAACATTGAAAGCTATTGATATGATGTCCAATGGACTTAAAAAACTCACATAATGGAGTGTGAGTCGTCATCTAGTATTTCTGCAATGTGGGACAACGGGGTGGCACATGGCCCCACTATTTGCATTTTTCAAACCATTTGGTTTTCGATATGGAAATGGACTTGGCGCGCCTGTCGGCACATAATTTGGAAGGATAGGGAACTCATCTCAGTGATGCCCCTCAGAATGACATGTATTACACCATACATGTTCATGCATGACTTTAGTCTTGGCCACAACTTGTAGTTGTATTGTTAGGTTTTCCAGTTGCGATTGAACTTGCACCAACCTGGACGATGTCTTTGCAGCTCTAGGTGTATCTTCCAAGAACATAACGATCTCGACTGTATCTTCCTGGGTAATCCCACAATGAGCCATTCTATGTGTTGCACGTCTTTGATTTGGAACGTTAGCTTGTCCAACAAGATTTTAAACTACTGGTCATTGTCCCAAACAATTTTGACTTTCTTCTATTTCATCTCCTTGAAGTCAGTAATGTATTGGGATTTTCAATTAGGCTTATAAAAATCACTAAGTAGATCATGTTTAATCTAGGCAAATGATATTTCCTGTCCCACTGACACAATAGCCTTGTGTTTCAGGTACCACATCAGGGTTCTATCCTCGAATGTAGTATCTAGTGGCATCATCTTAATCATGTCATCTGTAAATCTCTTTACAGAGAATATCACTTCACAAGTGAACCAGTGTTGCTCTGCATTGTCCTTATCCATTCCGTGGAACACATGCAACCTCAATGCACTATCTTCATTCACCATCTTTGAACTGGAACTAATTCCTGTATTTTAACTACTTTTGGCTAGACCTTTTAACACCACTATCACTTGGGGTAAAGTATTTCTGACTTTACCTTCTTCTTCACTTGTCTCGTCACTTCTTTCTTCTTCTCTTTCTTCAACGTCAATCTCTTCACTATCTACTATTTTTTCTTATTGATTAAAAATATTCAAGGGGGGTGGTACAAAGGGGGGGGTAGTAATTCCATCTTCTTCTAAAACTTTTGGTGGGGTGACCCAAAGAGATATCTACTTGCAGTCATGCAAGACCATCCACAACTATCAATTCATCTCCCCCACCACTTGGTAGCATCCATCCTCCTCTTTTTCTGGTGCACCAACACTATGCACCCTTCCTTCCTATCCTAGTTGTGCACCACAAATGTGCCCTTTGTATTTCAAGGTGAGTTGTGCACTACAAATCCACGCGTTGTCTTCTGGTACGATATGCACATTGCCACAAGTTGTCTTCTTGGAGATGGAATAAAAATTGAAGAAGTTGCATATGTCTTATTGTGTAGTTTAGGCATAGGTAAAGACACATTTTCTTAGAGAAATAAAAAAAAGTAGAATCATTTCAAATAGTTGTTCTAGATGAAAATTTTGGGCATAACTGGGGCCCAATTCTCAACTGAAAATTAATTAAATGACTTCTGAAATTATACTCTCTTACATATTAAAGGGGGAGCATGGTTACACTGATGAGTGAAAATGGTTATTGGTAAACTAAAATCGTCGAATGAATTGAAAATGGTTAGTGATCAACCAAAACCACCAAATACAATGATGGATTGGTTAAGGGTAATCTACAAGAAAACCCATGATGTCTCACTTTTCATCTCACAAAGGAGGGAATGTTGATGATGATTTTCATACTTCAAGTTTTGAAAATAACAAACTAAATGCCAAATGGGAAAAAATAGTATGTAGTGTATATTTTAACCTTTCACAATTAATTATTGCAACTCGATTCTTAATAAAAATATAAAATATACAATGGCACACAAACATTACACAGAGATTCCCAAACTAGGAAACCAACAACTTTTTTCAAGTCATACCTCTAATTCTTATTCATCATCAGTATTCATTGTTTACATTACAATATATATAGGATCTTGTGGCATCAAAAGCCCCTAATTAATTGACCCAAATTATTCTACAACCCTAATTTGTTAACCGAAAATAGAAAACCATCAACGAAAACCATTTATTAAAAAATGATAAAAATAGATAGAAAATAACACAAAGAATATAATGCATACCCAACATGTAGATGGAAGACTTATACAAACGAAATTCCAAATGGATGACAACAACAACAATAAAATCATTGCAAAGATTTCATCACTTATGATAAATTTCTAATTTTTGGCACTTTCCGGTTTCTTCCACTTGTCATATTTTTATGCAATGTGCATTGATGTGATTGATTTTTTCTCAATATGATTAATAAATAGGATTTGAGAAGTTATAGTAGGATATCTGGTTGACTTCTCAATATTTATTTTGAAGAATTATGGTTCAATATCTTACAATTGGATCATACACACGATACTGAATTGGGATGTTGATTGAGACTATTTGCGTCTTTTTTCTAATAAAAATTTTGTGGACATTTTGTTCACTCAGATGGTCCTTTGACCTAGTAGAGGACAACTATATTCTTCTTCATTGTTTCTTGGCATTTAATTGGGTTGTCAAGAATTTTCAAGGATGTGTCATAGTTGCAACTAATACAGTTCTCACGATTCACTCTCATAAGATATTGGATTTCACGTTAGTGAACAATTATAGGAATTATGGCTCACATGTTAACATAGTGGGATTTTCTAGATTCTATGAGTTTTCAACATCCATATTTGACAGTTTTTTAGATAGTTGTTCATCAAGTCTCAACTTGGGAGTTTCAGAATCAATACTTGGAGATGATACCGGTTCTTGTTTCCTTGTTGGTATTATTTTTTGGACTTATGATTGAGGGGTTGATTTTTACCCTGTATCTCCATGTACAATCATGAAATCGTATAGAAACTTTGTTTATTTCATATTATAGGATATAATTTTTATCGTAAGCGTGTATTGGATCCTATTTTTCCTCCTCCTTCACTTATCTCTTGATGAGGTATTGGTGTGAGAGTAAATCAAGTGTACAAGGTGGTTTCATACATGTATTATAAATTTGTATCATTGGAATTGTTATTATTGAAAGAATATGGCTTAAGGCATTTTTTTTCAAATTTTTTGTGTCGTGTCTTATGTTCTATTTCTTAACACACCAAACTCTATTTGAACCTATGTTTTTTTTACCTCATATTGTTATCTACAATAATTTAGAATTGCATTCATAGGTGTGGTAGGGTCTACAAATTGAGTCACCTTCTCTTTGAATAAAATAATGTACATCTTCACTTGAAACATCTTCCTTTAACTCCAATTCTACAAAGAATGTGTTCTTGGTACCCCATTTTACAAATTTATGCACTAAAATTTCCTTGAACCTATAATTTGTTTGCCTTATTTTGTTGTCAACAAATATTTAGAATTATAATCACAACTGTGGCAGGGTTTACAAATCAAGACATATTCTCTTTGAATTGATTATAAAGATTACTGTTTAATTTTTTGGAAGTATTTCTTTATAAGATTTTATTGTTTCTTTCCCATCCAAAATAAAATAATTTAACTCCAATTCTATAAAGTTAAATAATTTATTTGATACCTTTTATAAAAGAATCAATAATTTATCTCTTTGCAATATGTTTGGATTTGCTAACATCAATTTTATTAATTTAGAAACCTAATCCTTATTTGTTAATATAGATGGATACTCTTTAAGGGCCTCATGGCACTAATACATATAAAATTTGAAAAAATTGAAAACTTTCCATCAAATAAGAAAGTAGATATAAGAAAGTAGATGCATTTTTTATATTTTTCGTCATATTTTTAAACAATTTTTCTATTATTTCCAACTAACCATCTCATACTTTTAAACAATTTTTCTATTATTTCCAATTAACGATCACTTGAAATATATTTTTAAGGGTTTGAAGTAATAATTCCTAATAATTTATCCAAATCATGCTCATGCCTAGGACTCGAGTATGTTAAGTTTATATAAAAATTATGATTAAACTATTTTATTATACTCATGCACTATATATGATGTTTGTGTATTGAGGTACACATCCTTCAAACTAGTTGGAATCTCAAAATGTATTGCATCACAAAATATTGTGTCTTAAAATACTCATTATAGTTACCCAACTTCCATCAATACTTGTATGAAAAAACATCTTTCCTTTCTATTTGAGGTTTTAATCTTCCCTTTCTATTTGAGGTTTTTATATTATGTTCTTTTATATAATATCACTTTCTTGAAAAGTTCTTTAAAAATAAATATTTGACATCACCCCATTACTTTATATTGTGAATTTTACTCATATTGAATTAGAAGTTTAGATCAATTTATATTGTGAAATTTATTCATATTCAATTAGAAGTTTAGATCTACTCACATATATGTTAATTTCTAAACTATTCCTATCGAATTCACATTATGATGTAATTTTGAATGTGCAAATCTGCATAACTATTCTTTGGCTCAATAACCTTTAAAAACATGTCCATATCTATAACGACAAAAGCATTCTGTGAAGATACATGAAGCATGGGTACTCATATATAAGATGATTCTAGATGTGCCCTTATATCTCATGTATGAAAATACAAAAGCATTCTGTGAAGATACATGAAGCATGGGTACTCATATTGAACATGATTCTAGATGTGCCCTTATATGTCATGTATGCAAATTTATGTTATGAATACCTTGTTACAAATTTAAAATGTTAAATATACATTGTAACTAAATGGAATATTTTAAATAAGATACAAATTAAGTGTACCATTTTATTTCTTGTATGAAAATTTATGTTATATGTTATTTTATTACAAATATAAAATGTTAATATGAAATGGTACAAAATCAATGGAATACCACAAATTACATGGAAGTTTTTTAAGAAAAAATGTTTCAAGACATAAATTAGGCATGTCATTATATCTCTTACATGAAAATTTATGTTATGAATACCTTTTTACATATATAAAATGATAAATATGCAATGGTACTACTTCAATGAAATACAATAAATCACAAATTACAATGAAAAAAATTGAAGACAAAATGTTTCAAAATACACAAAATAGTTGAAACTGTATGATAAGATAACTAAAAACCATAAATTACAAGGAAAAAATTGAAGAAAAAATGTTTCAAAACACAAAATAGATGAAACTATATGATAAGATAACTAAAGACCAAACCACATTCACCTCATTCATATCTTAGATTTCATTGAATTTAAAAGAGAATAGTTATTTTCATCCATATCATATTCACCCTCATATTACTAACATGTAAGAAAAGAAAGTTACTCCTCCTCATTCTAATTACATAAGTATGAGAAAATAACCAATTATCCCTCCCTTCCTACCCCAAATTATAATAGTCTGATAAATAAATTTTGCTTCTTCTACCTCTTTGTCAAATAAAAAAAGTGCAAGAAAGTGTTGGTTCTCCTTTTCCTCCTGCATAAAATTACTAGTGTGTGAAAAAATGAAGGTGTTCCTCCATTCCATTCAATCTATAGAAGTTGTAGAGAGGGTTGGTGGTCATTCTCCTTCTCACTTCAATGAAGAAGTGTGAGAAAGTGCTAGAGCCCCTTCTCACCCCCATAAAAGTATTGAAATGTGAGAAAATGAAGGTGCTCCTTCTCCTCCTCCCTCTAATTACAAAAGTGTGAGAAAGGGTCCCTAATCCTTCTCCTCCTCCCTAATTAAAAAAGTACGAGAGAGGGTCGCTATTTTTTAAAATCCGATGACATAAATATGCACACAATTATAATTTTTTGTTGTTTAAATTGCATTTTCGAATGCAGAAATGGATTCATCTTGTTGAAAAACGTCCAAGGTACTCAGATTATACATAATTAACCACTCAAAAATGTATATCCAACAATTTCTAACCAGATTTCGGGCGAGAAATATCCTTGAAAAGTGACCAAAATGTAAAAAGTTTACAGTGCAACATAAATATTTAGGAATTAGTTAAATTAAATTAAATTTAATGTTTTTTTAGGTAAAGTGTGTTTTTTATGTGTTTCCTTATTTTGTTTTTGCAACTAACTATTTCGATAGTCATGATTGTGTTTTAAACATAAAGTGATTTTATGATTGATCCTCTTCTCGATATTAATGGTACTTGATATATGGTTTAACACTTAATTATGATCTCTATTTAAAGATATTAGAGGGTCATTTATTGATGATATGTAAATTATTTTACTTTTTCATTAATATATTGTCTGAAGTGGTTATATTGGCTCGGTTGTGTAGTGTATCCCTCTTGGAATATTTTAACCGCATAATACATTGGTGTATTAAACTTTAATCTATTTGATATTTTAACCGCTTAATACATTGATGTATTGAACTTTAATCTATTTGATATTTTAACCGCATAATACATCGGTGTATTAAACTTTAATCTATTTGTGTGAGGAATTGTCTTCATTTGTTCAAGTCGTATAAATATACTCAGTTTATCGAACAAATTTTAGAATTTAAGGTTAAGATTGTTATTTTCTTTATGGCATTTATTGTTTTCGGTTAGTGTGTAGTTTGGACAACTTAGAAATTATGTGTTTTTGTACTTATAATAAGATTACAAGGTAATGTTATTTTGACAATTACATAAGGAATTAGAGATGGAGTTTAATAGCATGGTAAATCTTAAGACATTGCAAATTTTCATCTTAGAAGGCTATGCATGGACAATGAAATCTTTCTTTATGAATTTTAAACTTTGTTTTAATATTCAAGATAAGATTTTGAATATATCACACTTTATGATAATATGCAAAAAAAAAAATTATACACATCTCTAAGGTAGTTTATCCTGGAAAAATATATACACATCTCTAGAGTAGTTTATCCTTCAATGTGTAGTAACACCTTAGTTATATTTATAGACAAGCATGAAAAAATCTTTATTGAAAAGACCCTTAAGACATTGCAAATTTTCATCTTAGATGGCTATGCATGGACAATGAAATCTTTCTTCATGAATTTTAAATTTTGTTTTAATATTCAAGATAAGATTTTGAATATATCACACTTTATGAAAATACGGAAAAATATATACACATCTCTAAGGTAGTTTATCCTGGAAAAATATATACACATCTTTAGAGTAGTTTATCCTTCAATGTGTAGTAACACCTTAATTATATTTGTAGACAAGCATGAAAAATTCTTTATTGAAAAGACCTCCTAGCTCTATTGTCGTCTAGTGTTAGGTAGAATTCCTAAGCCTCCATTACATCACAAGGATACGCTGAAACATATTTGAACATCAATTAACAGTTTTGTATAACATGAACCAATACCATATAAATTTATTTTAATATTATTTTTTTAAATTTAAAAAATTATGTTTAATTTTTATTTTTATTTTTACATTTAATAAAATTTAAAAATATATATATATATATATTTTTATAAATATGTAACTTAATCTAATTTATTATATTTTTGAATAGCTGAAACATATTTGAACAACAATTAATAGTTTTGTATACCATGAATCAAGATCATATAAATTTATTTTAATACCATACTTTTAAATTTAAAAAAATAGATTTAATTTTTTTTTTACATTTAATAAAATTTAAAATTATTATTTTTATAATGATATAACTTAATCTAATTTATTATTTTTTTGAAATTTTCAATAAACAAATTATTATTATTATTATGACTTTTTTTTATTATTATGATTTTTTTATGTAATAAAAATATGAAATATAAAAATTACAAATTAAATGATAAAATCAAAGAATAAATTAAAAAGTAGATAAACTAATTTTAACATCATATGAGATATGATGATGGATTAGGTTAACTCGGGAGCAATCTTCCCTCCCAAGTAGCTTTACGACAATAACTTTTCGGCGACCCCCGACGTGTGCACTATCCCCCAGACATGCCAAATAGCGTGATGACTGATGCAGATGGGCCAGCTATGTACATGATGGAAGACGTTATATCTGCAGATTAAATCTCTATCCAATCTTGCACCTATGTTGAATTATTACTCCTTAACTCACCACGTTAACCCTCCACCAAACATTCAATGCCTTACCCTACGTCCTCCAACAAGCATACACACCAGCGCATCATTCCACCCTACATCCTCCAACAAGCAATATACACCAGTGCTTCATTCCACTCTGCTTCCTCCAGTAAGCATACACACTAGCGCTCGACATACACCATTGGAGCAGCAGGAAGTAGGTTTGTAAAGCTATGGAAAGCCATTTAGAGAATCGACTTATGAGATGTATGCCCATTCTGATCTTGCATTGCCTGGTCAGAGCCCTTCTCCATCAAATAAAGCAGCACTGAAGCACACTTCAGAGATCATTTCTTGGCATACACCATTAGAGAAGGAAGTAGGATCTTCATGGTAAGCCATCTATGAAACATAGAAGCTTGGAGCGAGCTTCACACTACTCAACCCTTGAGAAAGACAAAGCTTGTGTAATCTGCAGGTCTTATTCAAATCATAATTGAATGAGTAGTCTAGATAATTTGATAAATAACTCTATTCGAGAAAATTCTCCCAATGAAACTAGCGTCATTTGCAACCATCTAGACAATCTCTGGAATAATCTCACAAAAGGTTGACATCTATAAAAAAATATTTTGAATCAAATGCAATGTTATTTTTCTGTTGTTGGGTACTAATTGAAGATTTAGAGAGAAATGAGATGAATTTTCCACGATAGGAATTAAATAGGGACTATAATCATGTAATTGATAAACTAGATCAACAGACTTACAAGAGCTTCAAATAAGGATTATTAATATGCTTCCCACAATTAAAATTAAAGACTAGAGACCCAAACTATTTAATCGAATGGGCAAAAAGCTTGCACAAACCAACCTGCACATGTTATAACTTAAGCTTCATTTGATATTTAACATAGAGTGACACAAAATGCATCCATAGATGTGCATTAGATTGCAAGCTGCCCAAGACGTTTGAATCGACTCCTGAAATAGAGCCTAGAATTTTTCTTTCCATATTTTCAAGTCTTAATGATGCGTTTTATTGCAAGAAAGGTTGGAACACTCCAGAATCCAACATAGTTGGCATGAACAAACCATAAAAACTGAGAAGAATGAAACAATGAGAAAATCCATTCCATATTCCAAAATATTACATCAACAATCACTGGTATAACATGACACACATAATATTGAACCTCAACACAAGCATGCTCTCTCCTCAAGTGAACAATTGAAGTGTGTATCCATCACCAAAATCCACTCCTATCAATCTTTACAACACCTTAACTTTAAGAAATTATTGTTTTCTTTGCAACCTTTCCCAAAGTTATAGACACCTCTGTTTTAAAAGTTTACTGACTTGACTTATGATCAACAACATTCTACAACATGAATATGTGGGATTGGTGCCTAATTCCACAAGTCTGGCTGCAAAAAACAAGTATGGCTTATAGATTCATTGCATTTCTCCTTCAGTTAAGGATCTGAGTTCAAGAAGTTAAATCTTGTAAGGAAATCCAGTTCCTGAAGGGTGCATTCCTCGGCCCTTTATACAAGAAATAACTTCACCCTTCACTAATGAAATAGTACAACCTTAATTTGTCTCAAGTCAGTCAAATTCCACACATTTTATTTAAGACAAACATTAGGTTAAATCCATCTATAGTCTAATATTGTCCAAGAACCTATCCTTCACATGTTGTTCTGTGTGCATAAGTCCATCAAAGCTATCTAGTCTGCAACATGAATGTGAAAACAGTAAGTTCCACAATACGTTTTTTCCTCATTTCGTTCCAGTTCCATTATACAATGGTGAATTTGTTTTTTGAGGTTCATGTTCAATGATTCAAACAACCTGAATTTGTTTTAATAATTAAGATATTGTTAAATTGATTCATACAAGAAATAGAATCCTCCTAAATGTTTTAAGTTATAAGTTTTTTTTTCAATAAGTTTTGTTGTGTTGTTTAAAATTGAGTAAGAAATTCAGAAAAATGGATAGAAGAGAAGATTTCAATGATTTAGATTATGTAATTGGATGTATTGAAATCTTTCTAAGAATAGTTTACTTGTATGCGGTTTTGTGTAAGTTAATCCTTATATTTTGTTCTCAATAAGTTTGTGATGAAATTTTTGGAAATATAGGTAATATTATCGGGAGCATGAACTTTTATATTTTTTAAAATATGTTATTCACATAATTTATTTCCATATCTATTCACTATTTTTAGGATTTGAAACCCACTAGCCATGGGTAAAACAAAGAGTGAAGCATTTCCCAATAAAATTCTCTTCATTTCATTCTTAATTACTCATTTTATTTCGCGTTATTTACAATCAAATTTGTCCAAGCTTGTATTTATTTAACAACTGCAACTATATCCCTGAATTTCTACAGTCATTATCAGCCAAATCAATTGACTCTGCTTTCGAGTTCTTTGAGTTATCTGGAGGAAATTGGGGGAGATTAAATTTTTATTTTTCCGAGGGTGCGGAGTGTGGTATGTGATTATTTAATAATTTTTGTTTAGAAATATGGGGAATTTACCATTACATTTACTATTTGATCTAATTTTTTTATTTAAACTAGATATATTTTCAATTAACTTTGTTTGATTTACATCTACCATTTGCTACAGGGGCATATTGCAATAATTGGCATAATGGTGTGGAAGACAAAACATTCACATATCAAGAAGCTCCCTATTCAAAGTTTATCAGACAAAAAAATATTTTCAAGCCAAGACCTTGTTTGGAGTGATATAGAACGTGAAGATGACACTATTGATGGCACTTCTCTGATACCATACAATAGGTTGGAAGACTTCTTTATGGGAGAGAAAAACAATCCAGATGCACCATGTACATTTGTACGAAGATCACATAAGAAAGACTCTATTGATGGTGAATATTCTATGATGGGTCCAACATCCTTGAACTATGCATTGTCAGTATTTATCATGACCTCTTAATCCAATTTATATGTTTTTTCAATATGTATTGCTAAGTTCCAAAAAATAATGTTGGTATTACTATTACATGTAATGATCTTTCTTTGAAAGTTGGCTATTTTTTAGGTTCCAGTGTTGTTATGGCCCAAATGATCTTAGAGGACATCCACAACCATCTTTAAGAAAGAAAAATTTTGTCCAAAAAAGAGGATGTCAATAAAAATTTATAGAGAAGGAAGTGAATGATATGTTAGGGGTTGCAATTATCATCTATAATGAGTACCTACATGAGGATTGCAATGGCTATCCATGCCATGGAAAATATGATAAATCCGGTGATCCAATGTCCTTGAGCACCACTTGTCTTTCAAAGGAGATCCAATCAATGATAAAGATACTATGTGGACTTGGTGTTCTAGTTGATACAATATTTGAATGACATATCCTTGATGGGATCTTTGGTTCTGTGATGGGTTATAGAGACATTAATATATGTAGAAAAGATGTCTCCAATATATTCAACTGCCATTTGAAAGATAAGTATCAATTAGATCCCAAGGATTCTTTGAGTGTTAACAAGTGGTATCAACAAGAGAGAAAATCATTTTTTTCCTACCAGCGACCAGAAGGGGAGGATGTACCATTCTTAATTGGCATCCAAACAGAATGGATGCTTGATATGATGGTCAAGTCTTCTCAGAACAACATGTTGGCTTTGGATTCTACGTTTAGCACAAACAAATATGGGGTGAGTTTCATTAGTTTTTTTAATGTTTCTATTGAGTTCAATGTTTCGTTCAATATAATTAGTAATCTAAAATTGAGAAGTTGTTTGTTGTATTGGTTTGTGTAGTACCAATTATACACAGTTCTTGCCTTCGATTCTCAATATAGCGGTGTTCCTGTTGCATGGGCAGTGTGTTGACACAATAGAACATCAAATATATCCCGGTGGCTTAGACCACTCCTAGATTCATGTAGGACAATATGCCCAAATTGGAAACTGAACGTTGTCATGATAGATGATGCATTAGAAGAAATTAATGCATTGAGGTGAGACAAATATTCTACATGTTATGAATGTATGAATTATCATTAGCACATGTACACCTAGATTTTTGTTGTTATTACATTTAATGATGAATATAGTTGGTTTCTAAATTTTAATCATGTTTAATTAACACAAGAACGATATCATTTTTCTTGTAGGCAATTTTTGGGTTGTCGCATCCTCCTTTTTTGTTGGCATGCTCGTCGTGCTTGGTAAAAAAATGCATTTCAATTGGCATCATCCCCTGAAATAGCAAGGGAATTATCTCATAGTCTATGTGAGATAATCTACCATTGTCATGATCATGATGTCATTAGTGAGGCAATGCGAACATTCTTTGAAAAATTTGCTGGCAAAGTTGAGTTTTTGGGCTACTTCATAAAACATTGGTTGGAAGGGGATAAGATATGTAAGTTACTTATTATGTTGTCCTAGATTACTTTCCCCAACATATATAGATCATTTTAATTTAGTTATAATTGCATGTCATATTGACTTAACATATTAATAATTGGTTATCTTTTTCTTATTAGATATGTGGGGAAAATGTTATCGATATTTTCCTCATGTTAATCAAGAGTCCAATAGTTCAATTGAATCATACCATTGTTTCTTGAAGACCAAGTTCTTACGTGACCGAAGGCGTAAATATTCTAAGAGAATGGATTGGTTGATTTTCTCCCTATTGAAGAGGGTGGAACATTTTTTTGCGCATCGAAACTATTTGAAGGAGTCTGGATTTCTAACAAACTGGAAGAAGGAGAGGTACCTTGAGTCTTCATTAGATAAATCTAGGAGATTTTCTGACAATGATGTTAGTCCTCATGACATTGTTGAAGGTACATACATGGTTATTAGCCAGACAAATCGTGCAAAATATTACATTGTATCAACATCTACTGCAAATGGTCTAGTATGTGATTGCCCATGGGCATTGTGAGGAAACACATGCAAACATGTTTTGAAAGTCATTGCTCTATATGGAATTTGTAATGAAGTATCCCAAGAATATGCTATAGAGGAATTAACAGTGGATGAGCTTCTAGCAGAACAAGCCACTTATATGTCTCATAAAAATTATGCCACAAATGATGCCAATGGGGACAATGAGAATGCTCATGAAAATAGGAATGGGGACAATGTTGGAGGAGATGATGGAAATTCCCTTCATCAAGGAAACAATGATTGTGATTTGATTATACAAGGGATGTTAGACAAGCTACAAGGATTTCAAGTGATCCTTATTTATTGTGTGCAATTCATCCATTAAAGTTTACTTTATTCTAATATGATATGGTATTTACATATCAATTTGAATGTTTTATATGATTCATCTATTTTAAAATTTCATACATTTAAATTTGCAGGGTGCAATTCATCATGCACCACGGGAACAACATAAATGTTTGGAAATGAAGGAGGATTTGGAAAGATTTCTTATTGGATTCAATGACAAATTTATAATGGACTTTGACTTCACCAATGACCCACAAGCATTGGATGGATCTCTAAGAAGAAAGAAAACTTGGATTAGCCCTAGCTTTAAGCATCGACAGAGGGCTTGACAAGCTCTAGCAGAGGACTTGAATGTGAATGTTGAAGAATATATTTCATATGAATTCACTAAGTCTAGCCAACATGGGAGGAAAAAATTTTCATCCATGCCAAATCCACAATGCGAGACAATAGTTGCATCCATGCCAAATCGAGGCAATCAAACACATTTGCCTTTTGATTTGAATAATTTTCCTAATGATAACAATTTATATATATCTTGATATGTTTAAAACTTTCCAAATAGTTCTTACCAATAGTTTTTGTTTCTTTTCATACCCCTACAAAAGTTCCATTTCATTTTCTAAAGAAGTGGAAGAAAAGGAATTATTAGCATAAATTAAAATAATTAATTTCTTAAAATATCAATGGGATAAAGAGTTGTGAGTTTTTTGGAGTATTGTATTTGATGTTTCTTCAATGGATAGTTAATTGGAAATTTAGTTTGTTAACATAATTCAATTATATATATGGCATTGTTTATTGTTTATTGTTTATGATTCAACTAAT
This sequence comes from Picea mariana, assembly GCA_032191745.1. Lineage (NCBI taxonomy): Eukaryota > Viridiplantae > Streptophyta > Pinopsida > Pinales > Pinaceae > Picea > Picea mariana. The sequence continues at coordinate 83,216 of JASDQU011404504.1, forward strand.
TCACACACATATATGAGATGAAAAATTTAATATTTAGACTATCTTTGTATGATTTGTAGTCTCTTTGAACTACTTTTGATCATTCATTAATGATTGTATCATATGTTATCTTATATATGACTCAAATTCAATGCATCTCCATTTTATTTCAACAATGTTAATCATTGTACATTATGTTATTACAAGGTACATATATGTAGTGGTCACTGGAAAGATAATGATTGGGGTGGGGATTATTGGTTGGCACTTTGTTTAAAAGTAAAGCAAACCATCAATATCTCTCTAACGAACAATGAAGAAAACGACCTCCTAGATTGGTCAATGGTTGTTAAAAGTGAATACTTGACACAAGACAACAACATAAGAAAGAATAGTAATTATGTGTTTAAGGATTACAAATTAAGGGCAAGGGATTTGTGTTTAAGAATTACAAATCAGGTGCAAGTGTATACCTTGAATTAATTCAATCTATCTTGTTTCTTTCTATAGTTTGAATTAATTCAATATAGCTTGTTGCTTTCTATGTTTTGGTTTTATGTAGATATTGTACAACTCCACAAGTTCATTCTAAACAATATCCATGAAGGTCTCTTTAAGGGAATTATGGTTTTCATATGTTTATGGATCATATTCTTCCTTTTGATTTCAAAATAATCATATGAATATCTAGCATTGGATCATCTTCTTATTGTCCTTGATTTCCACTATAGTTAACTAAATTTCAACTCTTAAAGAAAACATAGCAGATCTTTGAAGTATGCTTAAATTTTTTTATATGTTCCCTTAATTACCCTTTATGTCACAACATATCATGTATATCAATGTCTCCTTATGATGTAGAGGAGAGATGTGTCCTATTAGTTAAAAAGGGAAGGAACAACTATTTCATTGCGTGTAGAGATAGAATGGTTAATTCTGTAGTTGAGAACATGAGTTTTATTGTTATATTAAATGTATTAATGCTACAACAAATAAACAAAACTTGCTTTCAAAACTGAAAAATATGTAACCTCGAGTGAAAATGATACCCTTTGTCTTATAAATATGTTTCTTCTAATTAGAGAGCATTTGGAATCCAACTAAATTCAATGGAACTGAATACAACCTCGAATCTAGAAGTCTTCCAAAAAAAATCGCCTAATGGGGTGTGTGATCGATAAAGGAAACATGACCCTAGCATAATTATGATGTCAAGAATACAAGAAATGGTGATTTATTGATTTGATACTGAGTTTTCATACAAAATTTAAATGGTAATTTATTGATTTGATACCAAGTTTTCATACACAATTGGTTTTGGGGCATAAAAACCAAACAAATTAGCATAATTGAATTTCATTCCCTCACAAGCATGTGTTTTGTCATTCTAGATCCCAACACACCCTACATTGGTATTTGGGGCATTGATTTGAAAAGATGACCCCTAAAGGAAACTTTTGCATGACATCCCATTGAACAAAACCATCGATTCAAAAGTCGTTTGAAAAAGCACATGTCGAGGTGTGTGACTAGTGGAGGAAGGATTCCCTTGGTGTAATTATGATGTCAAGAATCCAAAGAAACATGACTCATCAATCGGATGCTCGATTTCCATTTAATCACTAATTGCAACTTGTATCCAAAAGGCATTCAAAGACACTTACAAAAATGGCCTTGGGAAAAAAAAAAACATTTTGTCACCTCATAGATGTGTGTGTTTTTATTTTAGATCTCAATACACCCTCAATGTCTCGGGCATTGATTTGTGAAGTTGATCTCCAATGAAAAGTTTTGTATTACATCCCAGTAAATTAAACCTTAAATTTAGAAATCAATTGAAGGAAAACATGTTGGAGTGTACAAATGGCAGAGGACAAACACCCCTAACATAATTATGATGTCATGAATCCAATGGAATAAATAACTCATGATCTGACAACTAGTTTCTATTTTATCTCACGTTGCAAATCACATCCAAATAAATTGCATTCAAAAGGATGATTGTGTATGCTCATCTTTGAATATGAATGTGCGCCATTGTGTATACTATTATCTTTGATTATGAATGTGCACCATTTGTGTATGAAATTGTCTTTTACTAAATAAGTAAACATTGTTCAATTGCATATGCATTTTTTAATTTTGATATTTGTGTTAAAGGATTTTTATTTGTATATGTTTGTAATACATTTTATAATCAATGGTATGACCAAGAAAGTAGTGGTAATACATTTTATAACAAGAAAATGAAGTTTGTATTAAGAAAGTAGTGGTATGACCACTGTAGAAACATCTACATAGTTCAGACATGCATCTCGTGCATGAAATCCAAAATTACATATATAGGCGCTATATAAGAAAGCCTAGAAATGCATATTATGGCTTAGGTTCCAAAATTTAACTCCTATGGAGGTTAAATCTAGTAATCAATGTTTCTTTAGAGTAATAAAAACTAAGCAGGAGCCAAGAAAAGAACAAGAACCTATGTTACGCCTGCTTCTCAGGATTTAAGGGGCAACATTCGGCAAGATCTTCACCCCTGCACTTGCTGAGGGGTATTCTTGGTGACTTAAAGCTCCAACTTTTCCATCTTGGTTTCTAAGTCCGCTATACGTTCATTAACCATCTGCACTGATTATGTGAGAGATTATGAAGCTTCTTCTCTGATTTGGATGAGGTCCTCCTCAAACATGTGGAACCTTCTGCCACCTTCCCTGTCCAGTTGGAGCAGTAATATTCATGGAAATCCTCGATGAATAAGTGTGGTCCTATAAATTTATAAATTCTGATTTCTAGTTTACTATGCCAAACATGCATAAATATCGATACCAGGGATGTCAAATGTGTGTATGGGAATGTCGAAGTAAATTGAGGGAAGTTTTTAGGTTTTGATTATGAATATGATAATTCCTCATAATAAAATATTTAACATTCCTATAAGTATTCTGCGATGGGAAAATTATGTTGCCATTAAAATACACACAATTGTATTAGATTTTTTTAATATTTAAAAAAAAAATTTGATAGAATATTTGGATGGATTTTTCAATACATTTTATAAAAATATATTTGAAAGCCCAATCCTAATAAGTTTACCCATTCTCATCAATTTAATAAAATATAAACTATTACGCTATTGTTATATGGAAGCATGAGTGAAGAGGTAACTTGAGTAACATAATAATTAAGAATATAGATTTTAATTCGTTTTAATATATTATTTAATTTAATCAACCATAACAAACTAACAAAAAATGAGTTCTTACCGGAGATTTATAATGTTTCTAAAGGGCTTGAAGGTAAATCAACCAATGTAGTTATACAAAAATTACTTATCCTATAAAGTTTATGTAAAGAAAAGTATTTACAATAAATTTCAATTTCATAATGATTTGGATGTTTATTGAGATATTTTGAGAATAAACAAGTTGGGTAGTTGTAATTGATTGTATCCAAGTGTTTTCTTCAAATTGGAAGAATACAAAGGCAAGTTGTATGAATTTCCAACCAATATTTGTATACACACAACAACTATGAGGGCTACCCACGAGGCTATTGTACCCAATTTTGTTGCACCCACAATCCTACTACCAAGCCCTGTCATTATACAAAAGCATATGATATCACACATAGGCAATCATGTTCACAATGGTTTTATGACCAGAGACCCTTCTGTTCTTGTGAGAAATAGTATAGAAAAGAAGCCAATATGGGGGAGGAATCTTTCTTTTTAATTAGTAAGGCATAATCGTATGCATCATTGATCTAATATTGAATACATAATTCTTGCACGGAATGGATTTTGGGATTTCAACTTTTTTTCATTAAGTTGTTGTCATTGCCATGAGTGCATCTCACCTTTGATCGTGAATTTAAGATATTTCCATGAGATTAAAATTAGATCAAAGGGCATGTCTAATTAGCGATCGATTTATTTAATTGTATTACACCATGTGATTTGTAGGTTTTAATGCAGGGAAGTGGGTGATTAAGTTATTTCGTAGGTTTTTCAAGTTTTTTAAAGTGCTTCCTTTCATTAAGCTTAAGACAAGCCTCTCAATTATTTGTCAAAACCTCGGGCCCATAAGTGGTGTATGTGAAACAGTTCTATAGATACAAATTAATGAAATTACAGGCATCTGCATATGTGAGGATATCCAAATGGTCCTTATCACTATTTCCTTTTATAGTGTTTGAGGTGCATTTTTACACTGTAGAAAAAGGGCAAGGACAAGGAGGATATCCTTGTATTTCATAAACAACCATGTAATTAAAACTAATTTACTTTGTGTAATTTGCTTTTGTTTTCAAGTTTTTTTTAACAAAGCAATTGTTGTGTCCTTATCTGGGAATCTTAAAGGTGCATTCTTCTCTCTATTCATCACCTTCCAACAATCCAACTTTGATGGGACTTAGTGAGTTGTAAGATCATTTTAATTGCAATAACTTCATGATTCCAATTAACAATATTAATATATGAAAACTTCCCTCAAGTTATTCATGCTGCAATTTCCCTTGTCAAATCTATGTCAATACAAGCTAAGTTATTTATTAGTGTGACACATTGTGCAAAACATTATTTCGATAAAGTATGAATAAATTCTTCAAAGATTTCCAACCAAACATAAAGGGTATTCTACCATTTTTGTTGAATAATTTACATTTCAACTAATATGTACCTTTTAAAAAGGCGAATAAGCCTTTTAGTATTAAAATGATTGAAAATTTGGGGAAACTTATCAGATCTTCAAAAGCAAGACCGAGAAGCTAACTATGTTAAGAGCCAAAACAAGATAGAAATTTAGGCCTTAGATAAAAGGCACTTGTATTTTTTTTATTAAGAAGGTAGAAATGGATTCTATAGGTGGCACATACTTTATCGAATGGAGGAAGTTTGATAAGATATTCATTACTCATTTAAAATAATCATTTACCAAAGTTATGGATAATGTGATACATATTTAAGAATAAGGTTCCAATTGACAACTCACACGTGTTACCAAAACCTGATAGATTTTGTCTAAATGCCCACCCCACCTTAACCTAGATTGAGCATCTACTTTTTCAAAACAATAATGAATTTTTTATATATTAATTGGACACATAGTTACGTCAAAAGGAATACACCTATTGAGAATGGACATATTTAATGAGATTTTAATTACAAATGAGTTTTTAATGGAGAGGATTTCATATGGCCAGAATATTCTTCGCCATCACAATACATGAAAGGATGTGATTTCAATCCTTAACTTCCTTGCATGACAAAACATGTTCGTTCATCAATAAAAAAGGGTTATTAACCTCATTAGCATAATCATGTTTGATCATATTACTAATAACGACTTTAGGTTTAGGTTTTTAATACTCTTAGTTTTCTCTACTACATAGTTGGACCACTTCAAATTTAGATTTTTTACTGAGTTTAGGTTTTTACTGTACTTGAGTGGAACACAATCTGTTTCCCCTTATTTACCCAGGTGTTGGTTCCCATCCTCCATTATTCCAATCTTTTTTCCCTTCTTTACCTAGGTGTTGGCTCTCATCTCCTTTCAAGTGAGATGGTTGGATCTGGCCTCTGCATGGAGAGAATGGAGAGAATCAAAGTTGAGACTTTTTTAACAATACTTAAATTCTATATCCTGGGTGGTCACTTCAAACGCTCCCCTGGATTTCTATTTCTAGTGAAAGGAAAAGGAGTTGCTTATTCTAAGAAAAGAACAGTTGCAAGAGACTAGGATTTGATTCCATGGAACTTGTATCCCCTCATCTTTATTATAGATTATTTTTTTTTCTCACTGCAGTGAGAAAACAAATTGTTTTTTTGAACGAACAATAAAGTCTTCTATTTACCTTCAAATGCAAGAAGACGCGGTGGATATCATCTAGAAGCATTCAAATGAGGCTCTCTTCATTTTCAAAAATATATTGTTGACTCTTTAGTTTTCATGGTTTGAATGTGAAACCATTTCATTCCTTTTTGATGGAATGAATGGCAGAGTTTGAGGCCGGTTTGTTCTATGCGGGAGATGGAGTGTCTTCAAACCCTTTCATTCTTTTTTGATGGAATGAATGGTAGAGTTTGAAGCCATTTTGTAATGGAGTGTATGTTACAAAGTGAGGCGGTGAATATTTGATAGAAAAATCACACATTGTTAGCTTGCTCTCTTATATAGAAGAAAATAATCATTCATGTCCTCTCTTGTGTAGACGAAAATAATCGTTCATGTCCTCGTCCACCAGATATTGTGAGGGGAGATTCATCTTCTCCATTTTGGCTATAATGTGGGGGTAAAGTAGTGAACTTGACCACCAATTGAAACTCGACAATTGTTGTCTCCGAAATGTCCAAATGTTTTGTAACAAGGCTGACCTCTTATGGCTTTATTGACCTGTGAAATCCTGCACGTAGATAGATTGTGGGTAAAAACATAGTGTGGTAATGAAGATTTGTTGTGTTCATTGATTAATAGATCTAATCTAAGACACGTGTAATTGGGTGCATTAGGTTAACTCATTTACTTTATAAATTTTAATATGAATATAATTTTTAAGAGATTTAAAAATAATTATATTTACAATTATTTTAATTACAAATTACATTATAAATAAAAACAAGGAAATACATATTTTTTAAATAATGGAATTATCAAAATCATATTATAAAAGTGATTGATGTAAGTTTTGAAAAGACATAAAATGACTAACCTTTAGGCGTATTTCAACCACTTTTATAATCTGATTGTGCTAGTGTTATAAAAAAAGGATCTAGTCATATGGTGGGGGGCATCACCCATGTGGCCACTCTAAACTTTCTCTGTGAGCACGGTTTCTACATTTTGTTCATCTTTGTTCAACATTGATAGCAAGTTATATAAAAAATGCTCGGTTATCTCATTTCCCACATCTCATCTCATCTCCTCTGTTCTGCTGAGCCATTTATATTTTAAGTATCTCTCTATAAATATCTGCATTTCCTTGGCTCCTTTGAATTTTTGTTGTATGTAAAATATGTTTGAGGAAAAACACCACCACCATATGTTCCACCACAAGAAGGAAGATGAAAACAAGAATGGTATCTCGATGGTTGTTTACTTTGACACCACCACAACTTATGGTGATGAAAAATGATAGTCATCAAATTTATTTTCACTTGAAAAATAAGGTAAATTTGAAAGCTGGAATTGACTTTCCTAATGGCCTTGAAACTACACTAATTTTTTTTTAATTAAACTTGAGAATGTAAAATTTATCCATCAATAATAGACCGTTGCCTTTCCTTGTTGTGAACTATTAATACATATTTACATTTCCCAATTGGAAACTTGAATTTGAATACCTATAATGAAAAACCGTGCATAATCACAATCATGATATGTTGAATAGTTAATTTTATAGATGAATAAAAAATATATATTATAAATTTGCATAAAACTTAAAACTAAAGAAAATTAAAAAAATTAATCTTCATCAATTTTTTATTTATCTTATTAAAAATATAATTAATTTTAATTCGATTGAAAAGGGACGAGATTCACATCTAAACATCAGTTTAAGTTAGGACTTAAGCATGAAAATCAAATTAGTGGGAGAGGATTCAACAACCATAGAAACCTTATTTAGATGGATTTGCAAGCATGAATATCAAATGAGTGGCACATAATTCAACAACTCTAGTGACTATATTTAGATGAATAAAAAGAGCCATACAGAGGAAAAATACAATCAACATCAGGTAAGAGTAAATAAGTAATGTTTTGTGATAAAGTTTGCATGAGAAACTAAAATATATAGAAGCTTGGAAGATTGAAAATGTGAAAAACAATCCCTATCATTTGATTTCTTCTAAATCAAAAGTCAAATCATGACCCATTGAATAACTTACTATAGATATATTGTGCCACAAAAAGAAATGCCTAATAAAAATATAACCAAAACTGCAGATATTATTATTGTAACACACCCACTACGAGAGCTAAGATTTTTCGGTTTTTTCCTTCTTTTCACCGAGGAACAGAACTCCCCGAATTCCTATGGGGCCTGATGCAGTTCCTACCATCCCTTATCCTTACCCATGTGATCATGGGTTATGGCCACATGCCTTACCGGAGAGGTACTTCCGGCTTTTGCGATTCAGGAAATCATGATGCATCTGTTCCCCTTCTCTCTTGTCTCTCGAAGTGCCGAAATCCGAAGGGGACCAATAGTTTGTCATAACTAAAAATGCCTCAGATTAAAACATGGCACTCCACCTTTTGGGGTTTCGCGTACTGGGTTTTCACGGTATAAGAGGACGAGGGGTTCCTACCCTTCGGTTTCACAGGTGCCGAAACACTGAAAAACCTATATCCGCCAAACTCATTTCGGGGTTTCATCCCTCGGAGTTTCCCATCTGGCGAATACGAGGAATACTTTCCTTTAGAAATCCTGGGTACCGAAATCCCAAAACACTAAAACTATATGTGCTAATCCATTTCGGGAGTTCGCGTATCAGGATTTCGCAATATGTGAGGACAAGAAACTTACCCTTGGGTATCCCAGGTGCCGAAACGTCGAAACATCATAACTCATCCATGCTAGTCCATTTCGGGGTTTCGCTAATCGGGATTTCGGGACATGCGACGACAGAAGGCCTCGCACTTGGGTTTCCCAGGAGCCGCAAACTACGAAACCTACATACTTATATATATATATATATATATATATATATATACCAAAATGCCAAAACACTAAAACTATATGTGCTAATCCATTTCGGGAGTTCGCGTATCGGGATTTCACAATATGTGAGGACAAGAAACTTACCCTTGGGTATCCCAGGTGTCGAAACGCCGAAACATCATAACTCATCCATGCTAGTCCATTTCGGGGTTTCGCTAATCGAGATTTCGGGACATGCGACAACAGGAGGCCTCACACTTGGGTTTCCCAGAAGCCGCAAACTCCGAAACCTATATATATATATATATATATACCGAAATGCCAAAACACTAAAACTATATGTGCTAATCCATTTCGGGAGTTCGCGTATCGGGATTTCGCAATATGTGAGGACAAGAAACTTACCCTTAGGTATCCCAGGTGCTGAAACGCCGAAACATCATAAATCATCCATGCTAGTCCATTTCGGGGTTTCGGTAATCGGGATTTCGGGACATGCGACGACAGGAGGCCTCGCACTTGGGTTTCCCAAGAGCCGGAAACTCCGAAACCTACATACTTATATATATATATATATATATATATATATATATATATATATATATCGCTCAGCCTATTTCGGAAATTCACAAACCTGGTTTTCGGGATAGTCGACGACAGGAGGTCTCGCACCTGGGTTTCCCGTGAGCCGAAACTCCAAAACACCAAACTCTAAACATGCTGCACTATTTCGGGGTTTCCTCCATCAGGATTTAGGGATTTGCGACGACAGGAGGTCTCGCACCTGGGTTTCCCGGGAGCCAAAACTCCAAAACACCAAACTCTAAACATGCTCCACTATTTCGGAGTTTCCTCCATCAGGGTTTTGGGATGTGCGACGACAGGGGGTCTCGCACCTGGGTTTCCCGAGAGCTGAAACTTCGAAACACCAAAATCTAACCATGCTCCACTATTTTGGGGTTTCCTCCATCGGGATTTTGGGATGTGCGACGACAGGAGGTATCGCACCTGGGTTTCTCGGGAGCCGAAACTCCGAAACACCAAACTCTAACCATGCTCCACTATTTCTGGGTTTCCTCCATCAGGATTTCGGGATGTGCGACGACAGGAGGTCTCGCACCTGGGTTTTCTGGGATCCGAAACTCTGAAACACCAAACTCTAAACATGCTCCACTATTTCGGGGTTTCCTCCATCGAGATTTCACATGTCAGGGTTTCGGGACTTGCGAGTACAAGGTAGCTCGTGCTTAGGTACCCTGGGTGCAAACATACTGAAATGTCGAAGTCTAAGAGGACCATTCTCTCTCATGCAGGGCTTTAAGAGTTATGCCATAAAATCCTCCAGAAGATCCTGGGATAAACTTTCCAAAAAGGGTGTCCCTATGGGGAG
>JASDQU011404505.1:25458-39323 GCA_032191745.1 Picea mariana
TTTTGTCTATCGGACAATCTTTTACCAAATCATTAATCTTTCTTTTAGCCCCCATGGTTAACTAAACTAACCACGATTTATTATTCGTACTCATTTGAAAGTGAAATATTTCAACAATGTTAGAATTTATGTAACTATGGCTATCTCTAGAATCAATTAAAATTTCTACATGATGATGGTTATCAATATTACCTTCCACTTCAATCATGAGAGATTGATACAATGTTGGCTTGTTGTCCAAGGCTTCATAAATCCTTGGCATGCTTCCTCCCATGTCTTCCATTGTTTCATCCTTTTGAATTTTTTGGACAGTCCTCGTTCTTTCTCCTTTGTGATTGAAGTCCCTATATAAGTGATTTCCCTCACATCCTGAACATTGTACAAGCTGTTGCATTATCCTTCTCCCAAATGAATCTGTAGTCTTGTGTTCGTTTTGGGTAGACTAACCTTGCTAATTTTCTTGGGTGCTACTCTTAAAAAAGGGTGGATTAAAACCTTTCTTCCTTTGATCATTTTTCTCCTTCATCTTGTCATTCCAAGCCTTTTGGAAAACTGACCTTCCTCTACTTTGCTCATAAAGATGCATTTCTCTCCTTTTGGTTTATTCCAAGATATTGGGGTTATAATATTGAATCTTGTCACTTTAGAAGAAAGATAACCCACTTAGAAACCTTTTGATTTTTACCTTATCATCTTTTATGAAGTCAAAATACTTCAACAATTCAAAGAACCTCTTCTCATATTGCTCCATTGTCATGATTCCCAACTTGAGCTCAAAGAATTATTTCATCTTCCTTTCATAGTAATGACCAGACAAATAATTCTCCTGGAAATATCCTTTGAACCACCTCCATGATATCCTCTTCTCATCAAGGTTCTTGGCTTGCTTAAGTTGATCCCACCACATGGCTACCTTTCCTTTCAAATGTTAGGTGGAAATTCTAGCTTCTACCCTAGAGTGGTAATCATGCAACTGAAAAAATTTCTTCATTTCCAACAACCAAGCCTCAACCTCTTCTCCATTCCATTGCTTTCCATTGAAATTAGGTGGATGGATTTTCCTAAGTTCACCTTGAAAGATGTCTGTCTTAGGTATTCTCCTTTGCCTCCAAATAGGAGACACACTTGGGTTGCTCCCTGGCCCTAAACTTGCATGAGTTCTTCTAGTCGACTTCTTTGGAGAATGATGGCTCTTGCTCATGCTTCTTGATTTCCTATCATTTCCATGATCATCCCTTTTTCTATGGGATCTAGATGTTTCCAATTGTCTATCACTATTTTCTTTCTTGGTGCCAAAGTCCTTGTTGACTTTCTTATGCAACATATTTAAGCTCTGAAATATATCCTCTTGAACCTTCATAATCCTTTCATTATCAACTCTATATCTCTGAACTTCCCTATGTAGGCTTCTGATACTTACAAGGTCCTACCTATCTCTTCTTCCATTGGACTCTATCTCAACATTCCCCATGCTGACATGTAGACCTATGATATCTTACTCATGGCTATAATATCCTTGAAAATATTCCATAACTCTAGTTCTCATATAATAACTAAAGTTTCTTTCATCTACCTCTAATTATACAAGAAATATGAATGTAATAATTATTGTTAAAACATGCATAGCATAAAACATTTCATTCTTTAGAATATAGGTTATTTATTCGTTAATTTATGAAGTAAAAATTGATGAATTCAAATTCTTATTCCTTAGATACATTCCTCTTTGAAACATATTTCCAATGGATCTACTCATGCCACAATATGAGTTCTGAGCGAAACGTTACAACATTTATATGTTGCAATTTCCACTCTTTTACTGCTACATAAATATATTTATTAATTTATGAAAAATTTGATTGCCCAATTCAAATTTTCTGGTTCCATATTTATTCTACGCCTCAAGACCTTTCCAATGACTATTTTTTTTCTCAAATCCGAGCTCTGAGCTGAATGTTATGTTCTGGAGAAGTTTAGGTTGTTTTACTCAATTTGTCCATGTATGCTACATGTGTCTTCTTTCACTACCAACAAAGTTTTAGGAACCCATATCTGAAATATGGTTCCATTGATGGATTCTATGGGTCATACACTTTCCATTGACTACTTCGGTTCCCCAAACGAACTTCTGAACATGGATTTATTCCCTCTCGATGTAAATTTGTGCCAAACTTTTCTCCTTACTGTTTTGGCTGCAACTTTCTTATACGAGCTCTATTTTACAAACAATTTAACTCACTGGAGAGCTCTCCCCCCCGAGTTCTTTTATTTGATCTAAAAATATAGAGTGCACCTTTTTTCACTCTTTTCTCGTGGGTTTTGATTGGCTAAAAACATTGTTTAGGGCCTCAAAAGTTCCCCGCAAGTTAATGGCCTTCAAAAACCACAAAATTTCACATAAATTGATTTTTTTACTACTGTAACAACCCTTTAAATTTGATTCATTGATCTCAAGTCACACACAATACGATTCATCTATCTGTGCTCCATCAACCATCGATGACTAATGTTCTCCTTTGGAGTGCACGACACTTTCCCCAAACTGTCGACTCGACTGTTGGCCATTGACCCAACTTCTTGACGTTCGATTTGCATGCCCTCCAAACCAACTGACCCAACCTTCAACCATCAATGATTTCCATTGGTGAATGGAACTCCTCACTAATTTAGCTGACACCCAACTATCATCCCATCGACATTCAGTCATCTTTGTTGGTTGACGTCGCAATTGCTAATGTGGCATGACACATCATCCTGAGGTGTCAATTTAGCTGATGTGGCATGACACGTGGATGTTGACATGGCATGACACATGGATGTTGACGTGGCATGATGCTTCATCAACCTCTTTTGTTCATTGGTCATTGATCATTTGTATTGGATGACCCAAACACCTCACTGAATCAGTTGATGCTTGGCCATCGGCTGATCAACCATCAACATATTTTCTTGCTTGATTCAAAACAATTCGCCGAATTGGCCAACACACGAACATCATTGATTTCCATTGGTGATTGAAAATACTTTGCTGGATTTGGCCGATGCTTGACTGTCGACCCATCGACCATCGAAAGTCAGAAATGTCTTTTAGTCGAACCAAACTCTTCACCATTTCGCCCAACCCAACCATCAGTCGTCGATGATTTCTCTTGGTGAACTTCAACAATTAGAAAATTTTTGATATTTCTCTTGATTGATCTGAACTTTCGATCTCCCAATCGAAACGATTTGAACCATTGATTCCCCAAAATTATCCTATCTCTATCAGTGAACCTTGACCGTCAATCTAATCCATTTCAAAAACCCCTGAAATGAATCTTAGTCATTAATTTTCTCAACCTTAAAAAAAACCAAAACATTACGAGATTTTAAATTTATCAAAGTGAATCTTGGCCGTCAATCTTGAGATCAAACACAATCTTGGTTTTCGATTCACAAAACTACCTGCAACTCTACAACCGATCAACAACCGATCAACAACCACAAATACAACTCGAAAACCGATCAACAACCACAAATACACAATCATTTCCTTTCTTGGTGGACGGAAGGCCAAACATGTAATCCATTGATATGGATTCTCAAGGCTTCTCGAGAATAGTAAGAGGGGTGTATAAGCCTTGCTTCTTGATGGTTGGCTTGGCAATGGCATAGGTAGTGCAAGATCTGATATACTTGTTGATGTCCCGTCGAATTTTTTGCCAATAAAAATGTTTTTGTAGAATGACCATAGTTTTCTCCATGCCAAAATGTCCTACCATCCGACTGCAGTGGGCTTCCCAAATAAGATTTTCATGCTCGCTTGTAGGACCAAAGAGGTGGCCCAGATGGCATAATAGTATGTTTTGAATGTGAAAATTAGTGACATTTGTGTCTGTACCCAGGAGCTGATAGGTGGTGGTGAAGTCTGAATCTTGTTGATAAACTTGGGGCCACTCAAATACCTCATGTCCACAGGAATGGAAAACAGTGGTGAGTGCAGCCACGAGAGGTTGAATGAGGTAGTCAAAGACATGATTTGATATCCCTTTCTTATATTTGATGTTGATATGGAACTGTTGCAGGTAGGTGGACCACTTTTGATGGAGGTCATTCTGCAATTTCCCCTGTGTCGGTATGAACTATAGAGGCTTATGATCAGTTTGGATGATCGTCTCCTTTCCCATAATGTAATGTTTCCATTGATAATAGGCTTGGACAATGGAATACATTTGTTTATCATAGGTTGGGTATTTACGGACAATATCTGAGAGTGTCTCACTATGGTATGCCACTGGATGACCATGCTAAGTGAGAAATGCACCTACAGCATAGTCAGATGCATCAGTATCAATATCGAATGGTTTTTGTAGATCGGTCAAGGAGAGTACTAGAGCAGAGCACAAGTGATGCTTTAGATCATTAAATGCTCATTGTTGTTCCTTTCCCCAAATGAAATTCTCCCTGCCACTGCCCTTGGTCACTTGGCTGAGGACCCATGCAATATGGGAGAAGCCCAACACGAATCGTCAGTAAAAGTTGTCCAGTCCCAATAAGCTTCGAAGTTCAGTGAGTGTGGTCGGGGTTGGCCAGTCACAAATTACTTAGATATTAGCTAGATAAACATGAAATACCTCATTCTCATCAACAATGTATCCCAAGTATTGGACCTTTTTTATGCCAAAGGATAATTTTTCAAAGTTGGAAAATAGCTTGTGTTTCCGTAGAGTGCTCGAAACCTCTTGAATATGTCGCATGTGCTCCTCCCAAGTTTTTTTGAATATGGGGATGTCATCCAAATATACCACTACAAAATAATTGGTTAAGGGTCTCAATACATCATCTATCAATCTCATGAAAGTGGCAGGTACATTTGTTAAGCCAAGCAGAATCACCGACCATTCGAAGAAACCTTCTTTGGATTTGAAGGTTGTCTTCCATACATCAGTTGGTTTTATGGGAACCTGGTGGTATCCATACTTTAGGTCAATATTGTTGATGAAATTTTCCCCCTTGAGTTGGTCAAGAAGGTCATCAATCCTGGGAATTGGGTATCGGTTCCTGACTGTGATTTTGTTTAATACGTTGTAATCAATGCAGATTCACCAAGTCTTGTCCTTCTTCTGCACCAGTACAATAGGGCTTCCGAAAGGGGAGGATATGTGTCTGATGTGCCCCTTTTGAAGAAGCTCTTGTATCTGACACTTGATTTCATCATTTTCCATCAGCGAGCGATGATAGACTAGTCCATTAGGCAGAGGTGCATCGGGGGTCAGATCAATTGGATGCTTGACTTGGCAGTGCATCAGTACCCTGGTGAGTAAGGAGAAGATGTATCTATAGTCTTCCACGATCTCATCCACTTGCTTCTCTTGCAAAGAGAGGCTCTGTGTAGAGGACATAGATGTGGTGACGACCTTCTGCTTGTTGTGAGAAAAGATCACAAATAAGACGAACTTCTCGATCTGTGAAATGACCTTATTGCATTTCATAGCATAGATTAAAGAAATAGTGGTAGGCGGCGCTACCTCTAGTATCCTGTCCAATTGTCTACCCAAAGTAATAATAACACTACGGTGTCTAGACTCATACACAACATGACGCTTCCAGAAATATGGTTGTCCTAAAAGAAAATTACAAACTTCAAGGGGAGAAATATCACATAATACCTCATCTTTGAAAGGCTTGATGTCATAGGGCAGACGACACTGTTGGTTGACATGAAGATCTCTTCCTTGGTGAAGCCAGCCGATGGTGTAGGGTTGTGGGTGTAGTGTCCTCAGTAGATCAAATTGCTTGATGACCTCTGTTGAGATCACGTTCTTCTGACTACTGCTATCGACAATGAAATGAAGTGCATCCCCCTTTACCCACATCTATGAGCGAAAAAGTCATTCCCCTTCCTCTAGTTCTTCTGGGTCGCTTGGCTAGACTTCAGTGGTAGTGACAATGGCACTAGGTTCAACATAAAAAATCCACTTCCTTTCTTCTGGATTTTATTCAAAGTCAAAATCAACCTCGGACTTGGACACCTTCAGCTCGCCCACAAGTGACTGCTTGGAGTGGCATCCTTCAATGTTGTGCTAAGGGAGTTTATGGTATTCACACCATTTTCCTGTGTCCTTCTTCGTCTTTTCATTTCCCTTATTGTGTTACAGCTTGGACTGGTTGTCCTAAGAGTGGCCATTTTTTCTATGTCCCTTGTCGTGTGGTTTGGGGATGCCTTTTCCCTGCTTCGGCTATGAGGAGTTTGCAGATCCAAACTCTCACCTCTTCTGCTTAAATTTCTACTTGATCTTGACATCATATCCATAAGTTGCACCCGATGAGGCGATGTCCAGAAACTCCATTTTTGTTTGAATGTATCTATGAAAAAAACCACGATATTTGAGCATCAGATGTCGCTTCAAGTCTTTGATACCCAATTTGGTGCGCAGGCTATGGAAATTCTTGGTGAAATATGGTATTGTCTGGTCCCTTTCTTGACGCAGGGTGGTCCATCGACTGTACTGGTCCTTGTAGCTTCCAACGAGGTAGTATTTTTATTTAATGGAATCCCAAAAGGAATCCCATTTAGGGGAAACCACAAATACTATTGATTATTATATGGACCTTTGCTCAGAGTAAGTATCCCACCAGTCCTTAACATGGGGATGGCCTTGAGGAGTGCAAAAGTAATCTTTTCCCTATCAGAAATATTGTGGACTGAAAAATACCCTTCGAGTAGATTCAACCATTTTTCTACAAAATATGCATCTATCAGTCCTTCAAATAATGGAATATCAAAATTTACATGTACCTTGAAGGGGGTTGCATGGATTCTTGATGAAGATGCTTCTCTTATGGGCAATTGTCGAAGGATCTGCTCAAGTTTTTCCATCATTTCGTTTCTTTGTTGCATGAGGGCTCCCTCGAGAAACATTTTAAAAGGATCTCCTGCTCCATCATCTTTATTTTCTTCCCCCATGGTTTGTTATCGGGCTCGGCGCGACCGATATTGCAACGGATCGATTAGTTCGAGTCCCAACTTCTTGTACGAATATCTTGTCGAGGACATGCACAAAGAAAAACAAATGAAGAGTAGATTGCTTTGATACCACTGATCCAGATTTAGGAGCGGAATGAACTGAATAATAGACTGAATACAAAAAAAAACATAGAGATATGAAGAACAACACAGATATCCAGTGAACAATATCTTTTATTGAATAAATGAAATAGGCTGAAATTGTAAAACTGATGAACTAAAACACTTGCTTGAATGGTGGTAGCTATTTTTGAGAAGAGATGTGGCTACTATGCGCATCCATATGAGTAGAATGATTACAATGAGGCTCCAGAGGCCTTTTTGATATTACTCATGAATGTCTAAACCCTATACATTCAAAAACCTAACCCTAAGAGGTGAAACACCAAAATTTATGTAGGCCCCTTTGGGTATGTTGATACCTCAACTTCCTGGGGCCGTAACATTTGCATACGACCTCAATTTTAGGCGCATGATATCCCGTTGGAAAGGTATTCTAGAGAGATACACATTACGTCGTCAAACTCTAACTCTATCTATAGTTTTATTGTGGCGAGCCAAAAAAATGATGTTTAGGGCTCCAAAATGACCCTAGAAGTACAACAAGATGTGTTGACATGAAAAAATACAAAATAATCTATTTGGATTACATGGGAGGCCACCAATATCCACCTGGAAGATGTGTAGGGATTCAGACAACCTCGAAACTATAGAACCCATAATTACAAAGAAGTACAAAAGAACATGTTGAACTAAAAACAGTCAAGAGGAGCCAGTTGGAATAGGTGGTTGGCCACGAATATCCACCTAGATCATTTGTATTCTACATTCTAAACCTCTCCAACACCTTCTCTATGTACTCACCCTAAGACAATATCAATTTTCAATTTTTCACATCTCTTGGATTTTCTTTGCAGCACCCAAATCCTTCATCGCAAATGAATTAGCTAATTTATTTTTGAGAATATTTATATCCTACATGTTAGACCCTACAAAAATCATGTCATCTACATACAATAGCAAGATAATATATCTTCCATTTTCTAGCCTCTTAAAATAAAAATACTGATCGGAATGACATCTACTATAACTTTGTTCTGTCATAAACCTATCAAACTTCAAATACCATTGTCTTGGAGCTTGCTTTAGGCCATACAAGCTCTTCTTCAACTTGCATACCAAATTTTCCTTCCCTTTGACATCATACCCTGGTGGCTACTGCATATAAATCTCTTCCTACAAATCCCTATGGAGAAATGTTGTTTTTACATCTAATTGTTCAAGATGAAAATCTTCTACTGCCACAAGACTTAAAATAGTCCTAATTGAAGTCATTTTAACAAAAGGAGAAAATATTTCATCAAAATCTATACCTTTCTTTTTTGCAAACCCCTTTACAACAAGTCTAGCCTTGTACCACTTTTTTCCTCCATCTTCTTCCTTCAACCTGTAAATCCATTTATTCTACAATGCTATTTTTCCTACATGCAAATGAACCAAGCCCCAAGTTTGCTTATTTACCAAGGAATCCATTTCCACTTTTATGCCTTGCTACCACTTCTTTTTAGTGTCTACCTACATTGTCTCTTCATAAATTTTTGGTTCACCAGAGTCAGTCAAAAATAAATAATACAATGAAGGAGAGTGTCGTTCAGGGGGTCTACTTAACCTGGTAGATATTCTAACAACACTTGCAGGAGTTTGAGGTGCTTTCTACTCCTATTTTTGTACATTTTGATTTTCTGGTACCTTTGGAATTTCATTCTCTTTGATTTCCTCAAGCACAGAATGACCATGATTGATTTTTCGGTACCTTTGGAATTTCATTCTCTTTGATTTCCTCAAGCACAAAATGACCATATTTGATTTTATGGTACCTTTGGAATTTCATTCTCTTTCATTATAGACAACTCAACAAAATGACCATCAAAGATAAGTTTCCTATTCCTGTCATTGATGAATTATTAGATGAATCACATGGAGAAAAATTATTTATTGAGTTGGATCTTTGTTTAGGATATCATAAAATCAGAATGAGGTAGGAAGACATTCCTAAAACAACTTTTATAACACATGAAGGTCATTATGAGTTTTTGGTTATGCCATTTGGACTCACTAATGCACCTTCAACATTTCAAATCTTGATGAATTCTATTTTCAAGCCCTTAGAAAATTTGTGTCAATATTTTTTGATGACATACTAATCTATAATAAATCTTGGGAAGAGCATGTACAACATGTTGATTGATCTGAAAATGATCTTTTAAATACTTGGTTGAGTTTCAAGCATGTGTTAAATTACCACTTAGGAATTAAGAAAAGAAGAAGATCTTAATGAAAGAATATTGCAGCCATCATAAAGAGTGTAGATCAGAAAGTAAACATAAGGAACAACAAACCATAACAACAATATTGTTAACGGATTTTGGCACAAGTTTGCCTATGTCTCCGGGCCTTTGTCTCACTGGGGAAGGCTTTCTTATTAATATTCAATGCGTAAAAAGTACATCAAAATTGTATAAAAAATATTACAAGCTGGTCCGGTTGTGTTATGCTCAACCTCGTGAATCTAATGCAACCGAAGACACCAAAAACGGCTGAGCATAGCTCCCAAAATTGGCCTCCAAAGTTTTCTTCCGCAATGGCTTACTTGCATAAAAATGGATTGGACTTCAAGTTATGCATTAATTATCCTATTTTGAACTCCTAAATATGCTTGGTTTATATATTATTTTGTTTGGGGATCCTATTTCAACTTCCTCCCAAGATCTGGCCTCAAATCGGGCTCCAGACCCCCCCAAAATGGGCAAAATCCTCCAAAATCAAGTTAAAATCAGCATAAAAATCACATTATATAGTTAAAAAACCCACATTGGAAAAAATTTGGTGCTAACCCCTTTGAGTTGGGCTCCTGGTCATATGGGATGTTTCCATATGGCCATACACTGAGTGTTAGCCCTATTCCTTTGGTTGAGCTCTTTGCTCCGAGTCGCATGGCAACCATATGTCCAGTGGTTATTCCCCCATCGCCCTAAACTTATGGTATTGCTCTTGGTCTAGGGCCTCTGGTTGGTTTGGCTAGCCCCCGCCGACCGGGGCTTATCCCAAAACCTCTCCACCATACCAATTTAAAACCATATTCGAGTGTATGGTTAAAAAAGTCCCATGATAGCCCGATCGCTCCACCATTTGTTGCGAAGTCTTTGGTTGGAGGATAGGTTGGAGGTTCAAACCGTCAGTGGTAATAAATTTTTTGCCCAACCGTTATTGGACAAATCTAGGGTGCCACGTGGTTCCCTTTGATTGGTCCACGTGTCACCTTTGGATTGGCCCATACAATCCAGTCAGCACACATTCATCTTCCAAGTAATCATCGCCACGTCGCTATCGTGTTAGCCTGCACAGTCATCCCATATGCCACATCATTGTCGTACCTTCCATGTTTCATGCTTCCAATGGTGCCACATCATATCCGTACATCCACATGTCGTACCTTGATCCTTCCACGTGTCAGCATCTGTACCATGCCACGTGTCAAAATCTATACCATGCCAACTCAACCTGAAAACACCAAAATGAATGACACGTGTCACCTCCTTGTGACGCCATGTGTCCCTGCTGATTTCATCATGATGTCATATTGACATACTTTTGATGTCAATAGTACGGCCTGTTGACTATTGACTTTGACCAGTTGACTTGTTTGCTTGTTTGGGAAATATATCAGAACGTGATAACTTTCGTATACTGTGTCCATTTTTGAAAAAATATATATGGTAAGAATTGACGTGAAGAGCCCGATGCAATGGCGTTGGTTTCATCTGATTCTGAGAACTTTTATTTTTAGGCTTTCCTAGAACCATTTTGGATCATTGATAGAGTATTACAACTATTGGAAGAGAAAAACCTTTATGCAAATCCTTGCAAGTGTTCCTTTGGGATTTAGGAAGTGGAATATTTGGGTCATATTTTATCTCATGAAGGTGTAAAAGTGAACTCTAACAAAATTAAAGCTATGAGGGAATGACCGATTCCCAAAACCTTGAAGAAAATTAGATTATTCTTAGGGTTAATATGCTATTATCAAAATTTTGTTAATAATTATGGTCAAATATTAGCACCTATAAAAACATTATTATAGAACGAAGAATTTTCTTTGACAGAAGAAGCAACCAAAGGTTTTGAAAAACTTAAGGAGACTATGTGTACAACTCTCATCCTGACCACACCGAAATTTACAAAAAACATTTATTGTGGAGTGTCATGACTCAAACCATGGAATTATTAGTGCAATTTTAATGCAAGAAGGAAGGCCCCTTACCTTTGAAGGCAACCAACTTAAAGTAAAAAAATTAGTCAAACCCATTTATGAAAAACAAATGTTGGTCATTCTACATGCAGTTAAGAAATGACACCCTTACCTAATAGGAAGACACTTCAAAGTAAAAACAAATCATGATAGTTTGAATTACTTATTGGAGAAATGATTATCTTTAGAAGAGTAACAAAAATGGGTTACTAAGATGTTAGGTTATGAATTTGAAATTATCTGCAAAAAAGGAAAACATAATTTTGTGGAAGATGCCCTTTCAAGGAAAGAAGAAAAAAAAGAAGGTTCACTATGTGATATTTCTATTCTGCAATCAAATAGGATGGAAGAAGAAATGATAGAATGGAAGCAATATCAAGAGGTATGCAAGATCATTCAACAACTATACGAGGACCCCAGTTTATTAGATAATTTTGTATGGAAGAATGATTTGATATGATATCATGATCGCCTATATTTATGTAAGAATTTCCAACTCAAACAAAATGTCCTTCTAGAATTGCACACTTCTCCTATAGGAGGACATTCAAGATTCTTAAAAACATACCACAGGATCAAGAAGGACTTTTTTTCTGGGAAGGTATTAAAAATGATGTTCAAAAGTTTGTTTATGAATGTTTAGTCTGCCAACAAAATAAGGGAGAAACAATCAAGACGCCAAGTCTCCTACAACCATTAGCTATACCAAGTCAATGTTGGGAAGAAGTTTCAATGGATTTTATTAAAGGTTTAAACCCAAATCTGAAGGAAAGACTGTCATCATGGTAATAGTGGATCAACTGACAAAGTATGCCCATGTTTTCACTCTTTCTCATCATTTTAAAGAAAGTACAATAGCCACAACATTCATGGAAACAATTCAAAAGCTACATGGAGTCCCCAAGATTATTGTGTGAGAGAGATCCAATTTTTAGTGGAAATTTTTAGAATGAATTATTTTCTTGTTTGGGTACTCAATTGGCTCAAAGCTCATCTTACCACCCTCAATCCAATGGGAAAACTGATATTTTGAATAAATGTCTAGAAGGATGTCTTCATTGCTTTGTATTCGATAAACAAACATAGTGGGTTAAGTGGTTTCCCTTGGATGAATGGTGGTACAACACATTCTTCCATACTTCATAACAAATGTCCCCATTTCTGACACTTTATAGATATCATGCTCCATCCATTACATCGCCCTTGAAAGGGAATACAAAGGTTTTGTTCAATCAATGGAGGAACACATAGGGAACCAACAAGAGGTTCTCAAACTATTGAAGGACAACTTGTTTATGGAACAAAATAGGATGAAACAAAGAGTAGATCAACATGGCAGTGAAAGGGAATTTGAAGTGGGGGATTGGGTTTTTCTGAGGCTACAACCATATAAACAGATGTCCCTCAAGACACAAAACAAGGACACTAAACTAGCACCCAAATATTATGGCACCTATAAGGTTTTGCAAAGGATTGGAATTATGGATTACAAATTGGAGTTGCCTCCATCTTCACGTGTGCATCCAGTCTTCCGTGTTTCTTTATTAAATAAGGTAATTGGCAACACGATCCCAATCCAATCTATTTTACTAGAGATTAATGAAGAAGGGAAAATCATACTAAAACTAGAAATAATTATTGAAGCAAGGATTAAGCAACTAAGAAATTGAGAAATCATGGAGTACCTCGTCAAATGTAAGAACCTACCAATGGAAGAGGGAACATGGGAATATGAGTCCTTCATGCAGAAACACCCATAGTTAGTCAAGTGTTGAGGACAACACTTGTTTGAAGGGGAGGGGCATATTAAGACCTAGACAAAGCCCCATTTTATGTGTAAAGCCCTTATTAATCCCTATATATTGAATTATTACATTTATAGTATTATAATTGTATGTTGGCTAGAACCCTTCATGGTACCCTTTCATTATAATTGTACCATTTGTATCCTATATATATACACCATGGAGACCTAGTCTTAGGATCATCTTATCGCACCTTATATTGTATTTTGAATTGGATATATTTTAAAAGGAGGTTTCACCCTTGAAGTGGATTGTATTCATCAACTTTATATCATTTTTAAGGCATTGGATCATAACAAAAAATTAAGTCCCATGTATGCACTCACATGGTATTTACCGAACTTATAGAGTGACCCTCATAAGGTTTTATCTTACCTTACACGTATCCTAGGATGTAGAATGTGCATCTAAGTGCATTTAGAAAAAAAATTATTAGGTATAAGTTTATGCGCAGATGTCTTTAGACCCCCTTATTCCAATTTCAAGAAAAGCTTAGGACAAGGAGAAAAAAATGATTTTAGTGTGGGTATCCTTCTTGTGATGAAAATTCCCAAATACAATTAGAAGCCTTCAATAATATTTACGTACATGGTGAATGTGATCACTTTTGCAAAGTAATATATCACCAACTACAAACCTTCAACTAGACTTATGTTGTTTTTTTAAATTAGAGCATAGAGGGCAAAAAAATGATCGTCTTGGAGAAAAAAGATAATAATTGGAAACACTATCCAACAACCCCTCG
>JASDQU011404506.1:0-19645 GCA_032191745.1 Picea mariana
ATTGTTATTACAGAAAAAGAATATGGTTGAAGGACTTCCCATGTTAAAGAATGAGAAGGTTGCTTGTGATGGATGTGCATTAGGAAAGATGCACAGAGATGAATTCCCCTCTAATCCTGATAAGAAAAAGAGAGATGTGTTAGATCTTGTGCATACTGATGTTTGTGGGCCTATAGAGACTCGGTCTTTAGGAGGTGCATTTTACTTTCTGTTATTTATTGATGATTGCATGAGATACACATGGGTTTACTTCCTTAGACGAAAAAGTGATGTTTTCGAGTACTTTAAGGAATTCAGAACCATGGTAGAAAAGTAGACAAGAAAATCCATCAAAATCCTCCGTTCAAATCAAGGGGGAGAGCATAAATCAGGGGACTTCAACAAATATTGCAAAGAGAATGGAATAGTACAACAGTTTACAGTACCTCACACTCCATAGAAAAACAGAGTCGCCGAAAGAAAAAACAGAACTCTGGTAGAGTGTGCACACAGTATGATGAAAGGTAAAAATCTCTGAAATGCATTTTGGGCTGAAGCCATAAATACTGCAGTTTATTTAAAGAATAGAAGTCCAACAAGGTGTCTTGATAGTGTTACTCCTTTCGAAGCCTTGTATGGTTCCAAACCTGCAGTTAATAATTTGAAGGTATTTGGGTGTAAGGCTTTTGCACATATTTTAAAGGAGAATAGGAGGAAATTGGATGCTAAAGCCACTAAATGTATTTTCATTTGGTACTGTTCTGAATTTAAAGCATACAAATTGTTTGATCCTGCTACTCACAAAGTATTTGCAAGTAGAAATGTACTTTTCCATGAGTAGGAAGCAAGAAATCATGACGACAACAGTGATGAGGAATGGCAGAGACTTCTTGATGAAAGAGTTAAAGAAGAGCAGCAGCGACAACATCCCACACAACATCATCCATCCCCGTAGCGACAACAGCAGCCATCCCCACAACGACAGCAGCAACAACAACAAGAAGGACTCAGTGATATGGATAATTCAAGCCGTCACAGTGCACCTAGAGGTGAAGACAGATCTTCACAAAGTGGGGAGGAAGATAATTAGTTGGAAAGATCTTCAAGACAGGTTCGGCTTCCTGAGAGGTATAAAGACTATGCCCTAATGAGTAGCATTTCAAATGTCATAGAACCCATGAATTTTGATGAAGCTAATGAACATGATGAATGGCGAAATGCAATGGAGGCAGAATATGAATCTATAATGAAAAACAATACTTGGGAATTGACTGAATTGCCTAAACATAAGAAGCCCATTGAATGCAAATGGATATACAAACCCAAGTTTAAATCAGATGGTAGTATAGATAAGTATAAGGCTATACTAGTTGCAAAGGGGTATTCACAAACATAAGGTATTGATTATGCTGAAACATTAGCACCAGTAGTTAAATTGAATACTATCAGAATGTTAATCACCTTAGCTACAAACTATCATTGAAAGTTGCATCAGTTAGATGTTAAATCTGCATTTTTGAATGGTGAGTTAAAGGAAGAGGTTTACCTTACTCAACCTGAAGGGTTTGTTGAAAAGGGGCAAGAACACTTAGTGTGTAAGTTAAAGAAATCATTGTATGGACTAAAACAGGCACCTAGGTCATGGTATGAGAAGATAGACTATTTCTTTCTTCAATAGGGTTTTATGAGGAGCAAAAGTGATCCAAATCTGTATACCAAATTTAATGAACAGAGGTATATAGTATTGATTTCATTATATGTTGATGATTTAATAATTACAGGAAATGCAAATAAGTTAATTGATGAAATCAATGAGCAGTTATCAAAGGTATTTGAAATGAAAGATCTTGGTGAGTTACATTACTGCCTAGGTCTTGAAATTTGGAGAAATGCAAGCCAAACTTTTGTTTGTCAGAGTAAGTATATTAGAGAAATACTTAAGAGATTTAAAATGGATCAGTGTAAGTCTTCTATTGTTCCCATACAATAGAATGTGAAACTGTCTTGTGATGATGGTTCGAAGGAGGTGAATGGCACTATGTATAGACAGATGGTGGGTAGTCTGAATTATCTCACCACAACCAGACCTGATATTTCATATTTTGTGAGTGTGTTAAGTCAATTCATGGCGAAACCTCATGAAAGCCATTGGAATGCAGCAAAGGAAGTAATCAAGTATCTAAAAGGTACACTCGATTATGGTATTAAGTATACTGATGCATCTGATGTTGAGTTGACAGGTTATTCAGATTATGATTGGGCTGACAATCTGGATGATCAAAGATCAACCACTGGATATGCGTTCAGCATTGGATTTGAGGTTGTTTCATGGAGCAGTAAAAAGCATCCTACTGTATCTTTGTCTTCTACCGAAGCAGAATATAAAGCCTTGTGTGCAACAACTTGTGAAGTTGTTTGGTTAAGAAGACTTCTTCAAGATGTTGGAGAAGAACGAAAGGAACCTACGATGATCAGATGTGACAATCAAAGTTCAATCAATATTGCGAAGAATCTGATTTTTCATGCAAGGACAAAGCATGTTGAAGCTCAGTATCATTTTGTTCGAGAAAAGTTGTAGTCAAATGAAATAACTCTTGTGTATTGTAATACTAGTGAAAATGTTGTTGATATTTTCACTAAACCTCTTGGAAAGATTAAGTTTGAACTGTTTAGGGAGATGTTAGGTGTAGAAGTCAATCCATTCTCCATTAAGGGGGAGACATGGAAATAATGGAGAAAGCACCAGCTGTAAGCACCAGCTGTAAGCTTCAGTTGTGAGAGCTTCAGTTGTGAGAGTCACTTGGAGTCAGTTCTTAGTTAAGAGTCCAGTTGTCTTTGATTTGCATGTAACCGACTCGGGAGAGTCTTTTCCTATATAAAGATGTAATCCATCTTCATTAATGAATACATAAGTGAACGTAGCCTCACCGTGTTTGTTTGCATGGTTTATTTTATCTCAGGTTACCTCGATGCACAAGGAGTTCGACGTAAGTCTTAGATCTTGGCTGGATGACAAGCAGGCTCATCATTTTGAAGCGCTCCCAAGTACATTGGTTAACAACATATGGTGGGCTCGAAACAGTTTTATTTTTATACATGAATTCATTTCTCATCAGATTTGAGCAGCCCTTATCACCAATCTTTCGAAGGAATATATGGTAATGAAGAAAAGTAAAAGGCTGCGGGTTCATATCATGCCGAATCCGCCCAGTGTATTCCTGAAGAGATATTTTGACGGACCAAGCTAGGGGTTTCGCTTCATAGTGGGGTTGGATTTGTGCTCTTTTTAAACCATAAGCATTACTTTCAGTTTCTTTATGCCCCTGGCAGAGGCTCAAACAACCATGCTGAATTTAATTCTCGGAACTTTGTTATTTGTATCTAAGGTGAAAGGGATAAAAAAACTTTAGATCCAGGGAGACTCAAAGCTTGTTGTAGAATGGGCCTGTAAGAGGAGAATGTGAGACTTGGGTCTTTACTTTGTGACTTGGAATTTCAAATAAGCTCATTTTAGTGGTTCTAGTGGTTCTCTTTTCATCACAATAGTAAAAACTTTAGATCCAGGGAGACTCAAAGCTTGTTGTAGAATGGGCCTGTAAGAGGAGAATGTGAAACTTGGGTCTTTACTTTATAACTTGGAATTTCAAATAAGCTCATTTTAGTGGTTCTCTTTTCATCACAACATTTCTATACTATGAGATGTGAATGGCAGGGAAAAAGAAGTAATGAAATTTCAGCTTTAATTTAATCTTGAGAATTTGTAAGTGGGATGGAAAAAATGGAATTCCAGCTTTAATCCTAATCCAATCTTGGCATTTTTTGGCATATGTTTTTGTTAATTATTATGTAGTACTTGAGTCCTATTTTTGGACGTAAGAGAGAGCTATTATGGCTAATGATACTTTTGTTCAATAATGTTAGACTATTATGAGTCGTTCAATAATGTATTCTTTCTTATGAATCTTATGAATCGTTCAATAATGTATTCATTATTCTTTTTTCTTGAACTGCACTAACATGCATATTCATTTTTTTAATACAATAATTTTTTTTTACCCATATATAAAAAAAATTCTATTTTATTATTATTATGAAGTCATTTTCTCATGGTCCGTAAAGCAAGGTACTCATAACTCTGTTTTTGATTGTGAAATTTTTGTATAGAATTATGCCATGTGATTTGATAAATATATTTGTATGCTAGAAAATTACTTTATGAATTGGTCATTGCAAAAAGTCTCTTTGTGAATAAGGGTATCTCTTACTTAAGTAGAAAGGTCTACATCTATTCAAGATGGACACAATTAATGGTCTTTTAATTATAAAAACTAATCTTATGGTTAGTAATTGAAGATGCGGGCATATTTTTAGTTGTCTTTCTAAATTAGTCAATGAAATTTCATGTTCATAACTTTCTTGCATTTTTTAATGCTTACTTTTCTTTGTTTATTTTTTCACATGTACTTAATATGATTAATATTTTACTGTCATTACCAGTGATTGCCACCTTTACCTAATTAACAAAGATTAATAAGTATAAAACACCTCATTGTCAAGTCGAGTTGCTTCATTTTTTTCCCTGCTTGGTAGGCTTTGAGATTGTGGGAATGAAAGTTTACTTAAAGTTGAATCCTTCTTATTTTATCGGTTTTAGATGTTGGCTTCCTATTAATGGTCTGGTCTTCCCAGTGTTTCCAATCTAGCCAGTGTTTGTGTTCTTAGTGTTTCCAATCTAGCCAGTGTTTGTGTTCTCCAAATAGACAGAGTTAAATAACCTATAAAAGAGATCATTTAAAGCCTCTTTCATGGATCAGCGTACACAAATTCTAGTACTTATACCTTTTAATTAAGAGTAGAACTATTTTTTTTCTTGACAAAACTTTAAGATAAACCTTAATTAGAGTTTGTAAATGAAATAAGTCTTTCTACATTCACCACAATCATGTAGTGCAAATTGTGGCTGTGATAGTTTTAACTATACATATAGTTTCAATAAGTTTAGCGTTGAATTATACTTGCGTTCATTACATTATAAATTCCTGCAGCGGCTATGCTGTCAATATGTAAGATAAAAAATGGTCGTTGCAGGAGTGGAAGATAAAATGCAATCCAAAAGTTTTTTCATTTTTAAGTAATATGAAACAGACTGATTAAGAAAACCCAAATAATCCTCTGCTCTCACATTCCAATACAAGTAATAAACATCACAAGGTTTATCTTATATGTAACGACCCATTATGTCTGGGAAAACGCTTGGCCATCTAAAATTCAAAGCGAGAACATTTTATCAAAACTCCCAACAATCGCTTACGTCAAGAATGCAATGACATTAATCTTCAGGTATGGCTTCGAGCGAGGGCCTCCATGAAGATACCTGTTTATCCTCGCTATAACTTACACGAACACTACGGCTGCTATTGGATCCCTGGACCTCCATTTTTTGTCCCAGAAACGAGCCTATTTTTTATCCTCGCTGTGGCCTTGAGAAAACAATTCGTTATACTCCTTCGCCGATACCAAGATCTTGATACGCCGAACATTTTTTCCTGTAGCAGTTGCATTTACAATCAAGGGTTCCTTCGCCTCATCAGATTTAGAAGCTGATCTCTGCAATCCGACATGATCATCGGCTACTGTGATCGGATACACAGACTTCTGCTTGTTCTCCTGATCTGATTCTTTTCATCAATAACAGTTAGACAATTTCCCGTGGCTGATCTTGGACATATACTTCTTGAATGTAAAGATATATTCCCGACTGGTTGCGATTAGGGTTTACATTGCGTTATATAGTTGAAAGAAAGATTCGGCCAGGTAATGCAGCATATGGAGGTCACTGGCAACCCATCATCAAGTATAACGAGTCTGTTTGTCTCGTACCGTACGTAGCGCGTTTGCCAGCTATTAGGGTTGAAATTGTGTTTGGGAAAGGTTTTGCCACGCGGCAAGCCAGCTCCTGGAGTCGTCGGTGGAAGTTAACAAAAATATTTTAAATCTAATAATATATGAATTTTCTGCCGGCTGTAACATGAGAGGGAATTTCTACTCGTATAAACAATTAAAAGATGTAGGCAATAAGTACGGTATATTTTTGTGCTTCATTCTAAAATATTTTCAATGTAAGAATACATAAATTCTATTACATATTGCATGAGTTTGCATGTTGCATATATGAGGAGAATACATAAATTCTATGAAAGATAAGACGTAGTTTAAATGTTTTGGAGATCTAATAAATGTTTTTAGGTAATCTCTTCTTCATTGTTATTGGTATTGTTTCATTTTTTTTAATGAGGAAATGTATTGGTAGAAAATAGGTAGCTTCCCTATTATAGGGTCATGGGGAATTAAGAGATGCACTTCTAGCTCTAGACCAACCGAATTATGGACTAACTTTCCATCAATCTCTATTATCATGACTCTTATTTGTAACATAGACTAACTTTCCATCCATCTCTATTATCATGACTCTTATTTGTAACATATAGTTTAAAAACCTTTTTCATTGAAGGAAAAGGAAAAGTATTGTGTATGATGCAAAAGAGAGGCTAAGTGTCATAGGAAACTAAAAAGTTTGCTCATATTTTTATTGTTAATGATGGTAACATTAAAGTTTTTTTATATATCTTTAAAAAAAATTGAAAACTTACTATCCATCTAAGTTTATTTATAATAATAAAATATGTTTTTAAAGTGTGAAAGATATTAGGATTTATAAAAAATCCTATTCATAAAATTATAATAAAATTTGCATTCAAAGTTTTTATAGTGTAATTTTCATTTCACTTTGATATTTGTTATTACAAGATTTAGCATTTATGTGCAAAGTCTTTCACAAGGACTAAGACTTGAGTATAACATGAAATTGTTATTATTGTCACTTTACTAATCACTTCCATAGTTTTAGTGAAGGATAAAATCCAACAAAAAGGGGCTTCCATCGTAACTTCAAGGAATCATATAGCAAGATAGGATCAAATATATGGCCTTCTCTATTAGCTACTCAAATAGACCACCAATAAGTCAATTTTTTCAAGGTGAGTGTAAGGTGGTTCGATGAAGCAATTTCTAGATTTGTGTGTGAGAAGTATCCAAGACAAATTGTGATATTTAGCAAATTAGAATAGGCAAAGAGGGTGCCCCGAACACTACAAATGAGAGAAAAAACTATAGTTGTACAAAACTTTTATTAAAGATGACAATCCTTAGGAATAAATCAAGTTAAAACAACATCAAGACATCAACCCTTTAAACAAGTAAACATGCAATAAAACTAGGGCTAAAAATGCAAGTTAAACTACGGTTTTATGAACAATTATATTCTAAAATATAACGGGCACATAACAACCATAACAATGCAAGACGACAAGCCCTAGAAAGCTGAAAATTCATTCAGCAATGCAATAAATGACAGGAAGAGATATTTTGAGGATAAAATTCCAATTAAACCCTAGATGTCTAGCCTAATCATGGTTAAAATTTGAAGAATAATTGCTACAAACCCTAGTCTAACGCTAAAACAATAAAAGAAAAGGTAGATTTAGATTTTAAGGATTGTTGGCCTTTCTTTCTACTCATTGGAGGGTTAAAGACCCGGGGTTCGTTAAGCTTTACCAACAAAACCCCATAGGTATCAGTATATTCAATCTTCAGTGAAGGACCGAAGAAGGTCTCTCTCGAGACGCCATGAAAATAACAAAGATGATTAGTCTTGTGCAAGATGAGAAGCGACAGTACATACAGGAAACCTCCAGAGATAACCCATCCATTCATTCATTCATAGTTTATTGACTAATTACTATACAAAAGAACGTAAACAACTATACATCCACACCATAACACGTGAAATGAAAAGAGGGAAAGGTGTCCGGATTCCATTCATTTAGTTCAACAACATTCAAATATGATTTCATGCATAGAGGTCGAAGCCTACTCAAAATGCATCAAAAATCAATCAGAACATAGATGTGTTGTGTGCTAAGATCTCTTCTCTTCTCATTCATACTGATCTTTTATCTCTGAACAACAGACTTATGCAAAAGCTATTACAAAATTGAACTTGGAACTCTAACTTTATTCTATCTTACTTATCTCTTACAATAATGAACTCTCTTACTCAAAATTCCCAACCATTTACATATATGCATGCATCCCCCCATATATTACACTGAGCATCGTAATCATAACCACTTGCTAGTTGATCCATAACCTCAACCACTATCATTCGGGTTGTTACATAATCAGTTACAAAGATTCATGAAGAACTATTGGGATCTAGCCTGCAGGCGGTTCCTTTAATTTCTTGTGTGTGATACAAAGTGAGATTTATGAAAATCCTATTCAAAAAATTGTAATAAAATTTGCATCCAAAGTTTTTATAGTGCAATTTTCATTTCACTTTGATATTTATTATTACGAGATTTAGCATTTTTGTGCAAAGTCTTTCACAAGGGACAAGACTTGAGTGTAACATGGAATTGTTATTATTGTCACCTTAGTAATCATTTCTCTCCTTTTAGTGAAGGATAAAATCCAACACAAGGGAGGCTTCCATAGTAACTTCAAGGAATCATATAGAAAGATAGGATCAAATCTATGGTCTTCTCTATTAGTTACTCAAATAGACCACCACTAAATCAAAGTTTTCAAGGTGGGTGTAAATTGGTTTGATCAAGCAATTTCCAAATTTGTGTGTGAGAAGTATCCAAGACAAATTGTGATATTTAGCAAGTTACAATAGGCAAAGAAGGCACCTCGAACACTACAAATGAGAGAAAAAAATATAGTTGTACAAAACTTGTATGAAAGATGACAATCCTTAGCAATATATCAAGTTAAAACAACAACAAGAAATCAACCCTTTAAACAAGTAAAGTTCATGCAATAAAATTAGGGCTGAAAATGCAAGTTAAACTAGGGTTTTATGAACAATTATATTCTAAAATATAAAGGGCACATAACAACCATAACAATGCAATATGAAAATCCCTAGAAAGCTGAAAATTCAATCAACAATTCAATAAATGATAAGAAGATATATTTTGAGGATAAAATTCCAATTAAACCCTAGATATCTAGCTTAGTTATGGCTAAAAATTGAAGAATAATTGCTACAAACCCTAATCTAACCTTAAAACAATAAAAGAAAAGGTAGATTTAGATTTTAAGGATTGTTGCCCTTTCTTTCTACTCATTGGGGGTTTAAAGACACGGGGTTCATTAAGCTTTACCAACAAAACCCCATAGGCATCGGTATATTCAATATTTAGTCAAGGAGCGAAGAAGGTCTCACTTGAGATACCATGAAAATCAGAAAGACCATTAGTCTTGTGCAATATGGGAAGGGACAATACATACATGAAACCTCTGGAGATAACCCATTCATTCATTCATAGTTTATTGACGAATTACTATACAAAAGAATGTAAACATATATACATCCACACCATAGCACATGAAATGAAAAGAGGGAAAGGTGTTCAGATTCCATTCATTCAGTTCGAAAACATTTAAATATGATTTCATGCATAGAGGTCGAAGCCTCCTCAAAAGGCATCATAAATCAATCAGAACAGAGATGTGTTGTGTGCTAAGATCTATTCTCTTCTCATTCATACCCATCTTTTATCTCTGAAAAACAAACTTATGCAAAAGCTATTACAAAACCAAAATTGGAACTCTAACTCAATTCTATCTTACTTATCTCTTACAATAATGAACTCTCTCTTACTCAAAATTCCTAACCATTTACATATTTGCATGCATCCCCCATATATTTCACATAGCATGGTAATCATAACTACTTTCCATCTCATACATATCCTCAACCACTATCAGTTGGGTTGTTACATAATTAGTTACAAAGATTCATGAAGATATTTTGGGATCTAGCCTGCACGCAGTTCCTTTAATTTCTCGTTCATGGTACAAAATGGGTCGGTTCGCGCAATGCAAAATCAGATTGATGCACACAATAAACAATGGGTTGGCACACACAATTAATCCTTGGCTGGTGCAAACTCTGAAATCTAGCGTCACTCCATGCATATGTTTCAACATGCGCACATCATTGAATTGTGGCACGCATGTGATCTTTGAACCTTAGGTGCCAACAAGACCCCAACATTGTTAATTGGATCATCCTCTAACCAACAAAATTGTTCATGGAATGATAGAGGAGGTTGACGACATTGTTTTCATGAGTTCCTAAGCAAATTCCTTGAAGTGATTGTCAACGTTGTTAAAATTTTCTTGCAGTCGATGCGTCAACTAGCATAAATACTTGACATCAGTCGGTTTGGCCACTGACATATGAAGGTTGATATGTTCCATATTTGTGGCCATTGGGGATGTTGTTTCTTGCAACACTGTCGATTGGTTGTAATACAGTTGGACTTTATCAGCTACATCTCATATGATGCATCAGACCATTTGTAGTTTGATGTGGGTTGTCATAATCTCCTGAAGTTTGTTGCCAATTGATGTCATGGTATCTTTCCATTCAATAGGGGATATGGAAGACAATGTTTGTTGCTTCTATTCAATCTATGATTCAGTTGGTCGGATTTGATCATCAATAGCATGGACTTCAGGGACATTATAGAGGTGTGTTCAAAGCTTGAAGCTATATTTGACCACCCCTACAAAGTTTGCAATACAAACTTGTCCCGATTTCAGTGCCTCTTCTACTACAACTTTTTCATTGCAACTCCTAATTCTCTGCAGGAGGGTAATAGATATTTTTCTAGAGCTCGAGGTTCTACACTTCCAAATACTAGACTCTCTCCTCGACCTTTCCATGATTGCGTGGGGCGGGAAGGTCTAAAGTCTCTTTTGTTATATGGGGGACTTGTTCAAAAACCTCCTTGACTATGCAATAAATGATGAATGTGTAGTGACTTCCATTGTGTGTAGTTCCCTGATCTATGCATGTATGGCTTCAATCTCCTTGTAGAGCACTATTTCTTAGTGAAGTTGATCATGTCTGTCTCGATGTGTGGTAATTTCTTGTTCATGCCATTATTGTAATTATCCATAAGATTGGTCAAAAGTCATTATGACCAATGGATTGAAATGCAACACTCATCTATGGGTACTTCTACTTGGTGATGTTGGTATAGACATGTCGATTGTCATATGTTGTTTTGGTGGTGGGGTCTCAACTGATGGAATACTCATCAATCACAATGTGTTGAATTTGATCATTACCTCTTTTTGCATGATCTATTGCATGACCAGTTTCCCTTTGATCTCATTGACAAGGCTTGGTATGAGTGCGTAAATATTCCCCACTACTTCTGCGAAGGTGTTGGTGTCTATCCCTTTACTGTTTCCTAGATTGGGTGCCACTGTGTGCTTGAAAGAATTTGAGGGGGGCTCCTCCTCAATGGATGTAGGGTGAATATCTCGCAGGGGAGTTAGTGTGTGTGTTTGGTCATTAGGATTTGAGCTTGAACCTAATTTGATTGGTGTGGTTGATATCTTCGGGGCTGTTTATGTCTTCTTTCATTTGGGCCCCTTATATTTATCATCTTCCTCGTCTGCATCATCTCACGTCCTTGGGCCCATGGGTTTTTTACGCTTTCCTCAAGATGTCTCCTCTTGTTGTTGTTTATCCATGGATTTCTTTGTTGATACTGAGAGGGGGCTGAATCGGTATCAAGTACAATTTAAAACATTTTTCAACTTATACTTAAACCATTCAACTATATCCAATGAGAAATGAACAACAATATAAGAGTTACACCAATACACCACAATACACCATGCACAATATATGAGAAATAATCAATAGTTATTGTTCAAGGGAAGGAATGACTTCCAAAGGTAGCTACAGCTTCCAAATGTAAAGGGAGGGATAAACCTCCAAGAGGAAGATACAATCCTCCAATATCAAGAGAGATTTTAACTCTCCATCCTTGCCCCTTCCTTCCACCCAAGAATATATGAGAGATAATAAAACTTTACATTAAATCATCACCATTAACCAATCATCACATATAACCTGATAACGCTTCCCGAGACTTCTTCAATTTCTGCAATTCTTCAATTCTTGAAATAATTTGATCCTGTAGATAATATTACTCAATGTATTCTCTAAAACTCCTCCAATTTTCACTCCTTGAATCCTCCCCAAAAATAGGTTATAGAAAGAATGGTGACTTTATTCAATTTTGGTCTATTCAAAAGACCCAACGTGTACAGCATGCCCCGCACTCAATATTTAACATCTGATTCTAAAACTCACACAAACACAACTAAAGTCCATACTCTTTCCAATGGAAGTGGTCCCACATCATTTGGATGTTGTATGAATAAGTTATGATTGTTTTATCCAGAACACCTGTTTATTGACTAGCTTCAGGACTGGTCACAAACCCTATCTTTCACAAAGTGTATCTCCATAATTATAGTGAATCAAGAGCTGAACCTTTTACCAAAGGTACCTTGATATGTATTCTCAATACCATAGCAATTTCACTATATTAATCGTTCTAGAAAAAAAGTTATAGCAAAAATGGTAAGATGACCTGAAAATAACATACCTTAGAACACATCACCAAAAGACTTCATCCTCCCTTGAAATCCGGTCTTCTTTTACTTCTTATTCCCTCTGAAATTTGACTCGTATCAAATGAATGTATATTGATGTTTATTTATACCATTTATGTCACTTCCTTTTAACATTACGGCCGACCTAACACTTTCTTATTTTGTAATTCTTTTCTTTAATTATCTTCAGGGCCTACATGTACAATTCACTTTGTCATCTTCAAAAATTCATTTCTCCTCAACCATGAGGATCCANACATTAGGGCCGACCTAACACTTTCTTATTTTGTAATTCTTTTCTTTAATTATCTTCAGGGCCTACATGTACAATTCACTTTGTCATCTTCAAAAATTCATTTCTCCTCAACCATGAGGATCCACGTGACGTGCCACATACCATCGGAAACAACATGATGTATATTATCCATCCATGGGTGTTGTATCTGCATGTGCATTTTCCTTCATGTCCAAATACCTTCATCAATCTTGCGGTCCAAAACCCAAGACTAGGGTTGACCTCAATGACAACAACCAATCTTCCAACATTCTTATCCTTCTATTGAGTTTCGTCTACCCTTTTTCTCTCCTATTTCCTTTTGTTTCGTGTCTTTATTTGCTGAAACTCCCCATTAGGTGTAGGTTTAAGGTGGTCAGACCATTCTTCAATGCCTTGCAAAATATCATATTCAGTGATGCCGAATGGAAGCATGGTTGTTATTGCCTTTGTTTTTGTGCTTAGGTAAATAAAGAAATTATGAAAATTGAATTTAAAGTGGAGGTAGTCTTCATACCTATCCATAATATTGCTCGGTATTCATTGGGTTGTATCAATTTCTTGAATGAGTTGGGTGTACCATTTATGAAATGATTTCTTAGTTGTTTCCTAAAATTGCTTGTCCATATTGTATTGTTGCATGAGGAACTTAGGTGCAGAGACAGATTGTGAGTTGGTTGCATCATCCTCATAGCCCGGTGGGAGCTTCCATATAATCATAGTGAGCAATAGTATGACCCAGCTATAATGAAATTATTTACCTAAGTCTTGTTCCTCTAAAAAATATTCAACAAATTCATTCATTAAGTATCTCTCCCAGGCTATTCAGACGCCTTTGATGCATCATTATACTACAACAACAACGCCAATTGGACAATCATCCTTGTCACAGTAAATTGCAATCAAATAGATGAGTAGCAAAGAAAATGTATTAGTCGTTCATTTCCAGAATCACCACCCCCTAGGATCCCTTGTGTGTATCATACTTTGTGTAAATATCCTCGTGGGATACATCCTTGGCCTTTGTTTCTTTTGTTGGGTCCTCTCCATGCATCAGAAGGCTTGAAACGCGGTGCATGGAATTCTAGTCAAGTGGGTATGGCCTGTCGAGACAAAGGAATCCACCCTGCATTCGAATGAGCAAGAATAGGTGACCACTTGTTCTTCGTCTACCCCTTTGATTATATGTGGATATTTTTCAAAGTGTAACTTAGGTAATCACAAATGGTATCGAACATTATAGTCTACATATCACAACTAGGGAATCTTTCCTAACTAAGGGCCAATGAAATCTATATTGGTTGGCAGTTTGGGCTTGGGAACCTATTGTTCATTGGACTCCTTGAATTTCACCTATGCATGGGGTTTAGTTAGGGAGGCCATTATCCTYTATGGAGGATTTGCACAACCAATTTCCTTCATTATTACTTGTTGTTCGCATAGATGATTTTAGGGGTGAAATTTCGCTCATGGGCGAAATTAAAGGGCCTCCAATTTTTTATTGGGCAAATTTTTCGTATTAGACTGATTTTTTTAAACTTATATCATTAGCCCGTAATTTATTTTAGGGGGGAAATCATGTACAGAGTTAGCCCATATATTTAGGAGAGATAGAGGTAAAAAAATTATATTTAGCCCCTGAAATTTGGAGGGACAAGCTTCCATTAGCCAAATTTCTAGAAGTATGGAAATTTCTAATAGCATCTTTGCCCTTCCATTTGGTAAAATCGGGGTTTATGGTTTAATTCACCCCAATTTTGTGGTATGGGCACTGGGTAGCTATAATCTTCCCTTTTCTTGATTTCCAAAGAATAAGGAGATTTCTGAGAGCATTTTGGCCCTCCTACCTGGTATAAATTATATGGGATCTGCTCATATATGCATTCCCCGATTTATATCTTTGTTCTTATTGAATTCCCCCTTTGGGCCTTGACGGGTCACAGAACGGAGGTTCCTGGTTTACAGTTTTACCTTTCAATGTTCATATCTTCGTGTAATGGCTGAATTTAATTAAACAACCATTTAATTTACAACATAACCATAAAATTCAAGAAATTTCTATAATTCACAACATAACCGTAAAATTTATCAATTGCCATAAAATTTAATAACTGATTAATACAAAACAATGCATATCTTGGTAAATACCTGAACCTAATGCTATCAACCTGTGTTTGCCCGTCGCTTGCTTCCTTCCTGCTTCTGGAAAACACTACCCAAAACTGTCCTCCCTGCCAATTAGGTAGCTCCCTAGCCCCAGGATATCAATGGATATCCTGGCCCTCCGTGCCCAAAACCCCCAGCAACCCCGGTGCACTGCTACAATCCAAACTCCCAAAATCTCACTCTCCCTGCAATACTCAGAGCTCCCAAAAATCCTCTCAACTCTCGTAGAATGATCCCCCTTCCCAAACTCCTTTCCTTCCGTATCCCTCCTTCAGCGACGCTCCTCCCCCATTAACTCCCTACCTAACTCCTTTATTACCCCTTATCCTCCCGCCGTTAATACCCTTATCCCTCCTTTATTATTTTATCCTCATGTATTTAATATGTTATCCCTTGTGGGATACGTAACTTAATTTAACATTATATTTTATTATCCACCTTTTATTTAATACTCTATTAATTAATGAATTAATTAATACTTAAATTAATCCTTAACCATCATGAATAACTAATGAATAATAATCAATTAGAAATGTTATTTTAAGACATAAATATAGTTTAGCTAATCTTTTTGGATTATATTATTAAATTAACTATACTTAATAATCAAGGGTGATTACACTTCGACATTCCTCGTGTTACACTACTACTTCTCAGTGCTTATAACCCTTTTCGGCCTTGATGGAATGAAGGTTCTTGATTTATGGTTTTACCTTTCAATGTTCATATCTTCGACGTTCTTTATGCTACTGCTCAGTGCTTAATTCCCCTTTGGGCCTTGACTGCAAGATACCAAATATATAAAATATGCAGAACGGAAATAAAATGCTAGAAATGGCAGAATAACAGTGAAATATCTAGCATAATCTTCACAATACACAAATAAGATATAACAATAGCAATAGAAATAACACTTTGATTCAGAAAGAAATGATCATAGGCCTCTTTGAGGGGGAAACCTCCAATTGAGCAGTGTTCTGTTACAATAATCTCCAAGCTAGGGTTCTCATACCCTCGACCCTTATTTATACTAAATATGTCTATTAAGAGAAGCATCTAGAGGAAGATCCTTCTAGAAGCGGAAGCTTCTATTAGGTCTTCTTACATCCGCCTTATTCTATTTTATTGAAAGGCCTTATTAATATTGACCTTTATTACATCCGAATACATTGATCTACCTATGTGCGGGTTAGGACCTTAACATGTCCACCCCCTTAAAAACAACCTTGTCCTCAAGGCTTGAGATGTGGAAACTGTTGGAGAATGGTAGCTGGTTCCCAAGTGGCATCTATTGGAGTCATATCTTTCCACTATACTAGCACTTCCTTGACGGTTCTCTGACGCAGGCGACACTCACACTGGTCCAAAACTGCTTCTGGTTGTAGCCAAATGGATCCTTCTTCAGCTAACTCTGGAATGTTGGTTTGAATTTGGCACCTGTTTCCAATCACCTTCTTCAAGCATGAAACATGAAAAATAGGATGTAGCTTCTACTGACTGGGAAAAGCTAACTGATATGCGACTTGTCCCACACACTTGAGAACTATGTAAGGGCCATAAAATTTGGGTGCTAGCTTCTGACAATCTCGTCCTTGAGGGAAGTTTGCTTATATGGTTGCAGTCTCAGAAACACCTGATCCGCTTCTGCAAATTGACATTCAGAGCGACCTTGATTTGCTTGTTGCTTCATTCTATTATGTGCCATGACCAAGTTCTCTTTAAGGGTACGAAGGATATCCTCTCGGACTGTAAGTGTTTGGTCAACCGCCTGGACCTTCGAGGTACCCGGTAAGTATGAGAGAACTGAAGGTGGCTTCTGTCTATATACCTCTTCAAAAGGAGTCATGCGAGTGGTTGTATGGTATGTAGTGTTGTACCACCATTCGGCGAGGGGTAACCATTGAGCCCACTGGTGTTGTTTTTCAGAGGCAAAGCACCTCAGATATGTTTCCAAAAACTTTTTGACAACTTCTGTTTGACCATGTGTTTGGGGACGATAAGCTGAGCT
Source organism: Picea mariana (assembly GCA_032191745.1). Lineage (NCBI taxonomy): Eukaryota > Viridiplantae > Streptophyta > Pinopsida > Pinales > Pinaceae > Picea > Picea mariana. The sequence goes on from JASDQU011404506.1 coordinate 16,980, forward strand.
GAGATGCAATTGTGTGCCTTGTAGCTTAAACAACTCTTGCTAAAAATTGCTTGTGAAAGTTGGGTCTCGATCGGAAACAATAGAGTGCGGCATGCCATGAAGCTTGAAGACCTGGTCCATGAAAATTTGAGCCACCGTGGATGCAATAAATGGGTGGGGAAGAGTGCAAAAATGAGCATACTTGGAAAGGCCATCCAACACCACCATCATGACTGATTTATTCCCCGATTTGGGTAAGCCCGTAATAAAGTCCATAGAGATATCCTTCCAAATAGCAGGGGGAATCGGAAGCGGTTGGAGGGTGCCTGGAGATTTGACTGTTTCTCCCTTGTTGCATTGACACACCTCACATTCAACGACAAACTTACGGATGCCCTGTTTCATACCATCCCAGAAAAAAGAACATTTGACTCGGTCATATGTTTTGGTGAACTCTGAGTGCCTCATTGTGGGTGTAGCATGAAGCTCAGAAAGCACCGTGGATTTGAGATTGGATTGTTTACTTAAATACAAGCGGCCTTTGTATCGAAGCTCATCCTGGAGCCAGGAGTACCCTAGGGGAGTCGGAGCCTTGTTCTGTAGTTGCTGGATGAGATGCGAACTTTTGGGATCTTGAAGCCATTCCTAGCACACAACTTGGAGCCAATCGGGTACAATTAAGGAAAGAGAAAAAAGGGATCCTTCGTCTTCATATTTCTAGGACAATGCATCCGCCACGACATTGTCTTTTCCCTTCTTGTAAATGATCTCATAATCATATCCAAAGAGCTTAGTCACCCATTTTTTTTGTTCCTGGGAGGAAATGCATTGTTCCCGAAAGTACTTGAGGCTTTGATGGTCTGTCTTAATTTGGAAGCATTTCCCCAAGAGATACGGATGCCACAACTCAACAGCATGCAGAATCGCCAACATTTCTTTTTCATAAATGGTTTTGCCCAGATTCTTTTCAGATAGTTACTTGCTAGTGAAGGCCAAAGGTCGACCCTCTTGCATAAGGACAACACTGACTGAGGCATCACATTACAACACAAAGGTCTTGGTGAAGTCAGGAAGGGCCAGAACCAGAGTGGTGCACATGGTCGTCTTCAAGGTTTGAAAATCTTGAGTAGTTGCTGGAGTCCAAGTGAAAGAGTTCTTTTTGAGGAGAGCCATGAGAGGTGCTGCAATCTTTCTGTAGTTCTTAAGGAACTTGCGATAATACCCCGTGAGGCCCAAAAATACACACAAGATTTTGAGAGTCTTTGGGTGAGACCAGTCTTGCATAGCTTCAATCTTTTTCGGGTCCACCCTGACGCCATCCTTTCCCACCAGATGACCCAAGTATTCTACATTTGAGGCACCAAAAGAACATTTGGACTGTTTCAGGAAAAGTTGGTGCTGAGAGAGTAGGCAGAGAACTTGATCCACATGAGTAAGATGGTCTGTCCAGGTTTTTTTATAAATGAGGATATCATCAAAGAAAACTAAGACAAAATGACAGAGAAAAGGGCGGAAGACATGGTTCATGAGGCTCTGGAAGGTGGAGGGGGCGTTACACAAACCAAAGGGCATGACCAAAAAATCATAGTGGCCCTCATGAGTGTGAAAGGCAGTCTTGGGAATGTCAGACTCTTTCATACGTATCTGGTGATAGCCCGAGTGAAGATCAAGTTTGGTAAAGAATTGGGCGCCACTCAATTCATCCAGGAGGTCATCAATGACAGGAATGGAAAATTTGTCTTTGATGGTTAGTTTGTTGAGAGCACCGAAGTCAGGACACATTCTCCAAGAACCTTCTTTCTTCAGTACCATGATGACCGGAGAGGAGTAAGGGCTCGTACTAGGACGAATGACACTGGTAATAAGGAGTTCCTGGACCATTTTTTCAATTTCATTTTTTTTTGCAAAGGGGTGGCGATATGGCCGTATATTGGGGGGAAGGCTTCCTGGGACAAGGGGAATGGAATGATCATGGACACCGCGGGAAGGAGGGAGTCCTTGGGGAGTGGAAAATACCGTTTGATGTTTTGAAAGGAGGGCTTGGAGGTCTTGGGGCACTGGTGGGGTCTCTGTGGCTTGTATGGCGTGGAATTGGGCAATGACACCAAAATGACATTTTTTGAGCAGTTTTTCCATGTGATGAGAACTGATGACCTCAGGTGAACCAGCAGTGATGCCTTGAAATTTATATTGGTGGCCTCCTTGGTCGAATTGCATGGTTAAGTTTTGAAAATCCATGAGAATGGGACCCAAAGTCCTTAGCCAGTTTGTACCCAACACAACGTCGCAACCGCCCATGTCAATAGCAAACATATGGGATTTTAGGTGGTAGTCACCGATTTGGAGATGCACATTTTCACAGCGCCCACCACATTTCATAGAACCACCATTGGCAATCATGATTTGGAAATTGTTGACAGCATGGATGTAGCAATGGGTTTCTTGGGCAATACGACGATGAATAAAATTGTGGGTGTTGCCACTATCAACCAGAATGATGACCTTTCGGTGCTTGATGTAACCGATTAACTTGAGGGTTTGGGGGGCAGAGAAGCCGGTGAGAGCATTGAGGGAAATGATTAGTTCCACTTCGGGAGGGTCGGAGGGAGGGTTTATGTCAGTGATTTCTGGTGACTCGGGCACAAGGGGAGTGTCAATATCCTCTTCCGGAATATCCTTAGAGATGG
>JASDQU011404506.1:19745-62431 GCA_032191745.1 Picea mariana
AGGGCGAGGGATAAAGGAAGGCTTACGGTTTTGAGAGGAAACAATTTGTTGTGCTTCTTTAGCTTTTTTGGTAGCCTCCACCCAAGTCGTAGGTTGAGCCATGAGGACATGGGCCCGAATCTCCTCCTTGAGGCCACTGATAAAACACTCTCGAAAGAAAGCATCAGTCATGCCCCCTGTTCGAAAAGCCAATCGCTCAAATGTAGCTATGAAGTCTTCTACTGTTCTTGATTGCTTCAATTTTTTCAAATGGCCCAAATGGTTGGTGTCAGTGTCAAAGCGTTCATAAATCTCAGCCACAAATTGGGTCCAAGCAATATACCCTTGACGAGAAGTTTTTCTCCATTGCCACCATTGCCAGCGTTCTTGATCTAGATGGAGAACACCATACCAGAGTTTGGCCAAGTCATTTGTAATGTTGTAGAGAGAGAAATAATGTTCCATTTGGGTGACCCAACAAGTGGGGTCCGAGCCATCAAATTTGGTTACATCCACCCGCGGAAGGTGTATGTCCCATTGAAAGTGATGGGGTTGAAAGGAATGGGAAGAAGTTTCACCTTTAGTCTTTTTATGTGCATCAGGAAAAGATTCATCGGTAGGGATCTTGAGTTTGGTGCAGAGTGATGCAAAGATAGATTCAAGCTGGGTGGTTAGTTCGTGTTTGAATTCCACCATTGCGGATTGCACGACTACATTTATGGATGCATTTATGGATGCATCACGGGAGGCAATAGTAGCACTAAGTTGTTTCACTTCTTGTTGGGTCTCAAGGAAACCAGATTGCAAGGTGTTGAAGCAAGACTCTAGTTCTTGGCTACGGGTATGGGCCATGAGGATGGGTGAACTGAAAAGGGAGCGGGCGGGGTTAGAAATTTTTGCAGAAAAATGATATGGATGAATGTGATAAGGGAGAAGAGATGAATCTAATGGAATAGGTCTCAAATAATGGTGAAAAAATTTCTAGACTTTTTGTTTTCCAGCTGCGGTGTTATACTTTGGTCTGAAGAATGCTGCAATGCTGAAATCCCCAAATTTTGAACCAGAGAGAAATGTGTATTTACTTAGCAACCCGAACACAGATGCATGGCAATAGATATCGCCGGTTTAATTTGTTTATGTTTATGTTTATGTTCCCCAAGGGTTAGGTATTCAAGGGTTCTACAGACAAGGGTTTGCTCTGTGCTACAGCTCTCTGATATACGTGCGAGGTCCAATAGTAGTACTCGGCCCAATATCTCAGGTCACTAACTAAGGAGGATAGACCGTACGCTTAGCCGTACTACCCAACTACCCAAGTACTAGAGATTATCTTCCCGAGTGTTGTTCTCGGTGACACTATAGCAGTCCAGCAGCTGATAGGTTTATCTAAAGAGGGCTTCAGGAAATCTAGGTTGATCCATACACAGGTGTTGTCTGATGCACTACCACTCGAAGGGGTACCAACAGGGGTTACAAGGGTGGCCAACAGATGTGCGCTTAAGAACCACTTGTATTTCCTGTGTGTATGAATCCCTCAACCGTGGGTTTATGCGCGTAACGATAGATCTCTGTGGCTTAAAGACGCCGGAATATGTCTCTACCCTGGAAAAAAAATAACCACAATTTTTTCCAAGGAAAGTGCTCTTATACCACTTGCAAGATACCAGATATATAAAATATGCAGAACAGAGATAAAATGCTAGAAATGGCAGAATAACAGTGAAATATCCAGCATAATCTTCACAATACACAAATAAGATATAACAATAGCAATAGAAATAACACTTTGATTCAGAAAGCAATGTTCACAGGCCTCTTCGAGGGGGCAACCTCCAATCGAGCAACGCTCTGTTACAATAATCTCCAAGATAGGGCTCTCATACCCTCGACCCTTATTTATACTAAATATGTCTATTAAGAGAAGCATCTAGAGGAAGATCCTTCTAGAAGCGGAAGCTTTTATTAGGTCTTCTTACATCCGCCTTATTCTATTTTATTGAAAGGCCTTATTAATATTGACCTTTATTACATCCGAATACATTGATCTACCTATGTGCGGGTTAGGGCCTTAACATTGACGGAATGTAAAAAAGAGGGTTGGGTTAATCCCAGGTTCTTCCCAGGCACGATATTTTTGTTAGCCTTCCAAGAGAGGAGGACCCCGCTCGGTGTTGAGGCTCGACCAAACTAGAAAACTCACATATTTGATTCTCTACATTTCCATCAAGCAAGTGGTCTAGCCGCGGCCTGCCTGTTCAGAGATGTGCTTACTGATTTACTTGAAATCTATTTGTTGAACACATTGAATGTCTTTTTACTAATTTATGTCTCAATGTCTTTTTGTGTCTTACAATTCAATCCTATTCACCAATTTCTTTAGCTTTCTCTTATTTCAAATTGTTGCAAAGTAATATCATGGTCCTCCATAAAAAGTTTAAACTTTATAGGTTCCACCATTCTATAGTAGATATACAACTTATCCAAAACTTATCCCAATAGGTCATGGTCAATCTGAGCAAAGCTCCACTCCTTTCAAATCCAAGCAATTTCATAACATAGTACCAATAAACACAATAGATATAATATAGAATTTCCACTCTTCATTGTATGCACACCAACATATGCAATTACTCCATGATCTCAACATGTTGGTTTGCATAGATTTTGTCCCTTTATAAATGACACATGCATAGAAAATATGTAGATTCACTAACATATATCAATGAAGATAAGCTTATTCCTTCTCCTTGCATACATGCCAACAATGCATATCCTCAACGCTTTATTCCTTTTCTTTGCACACAATCCAACAATGCATATCCACAAATATTTGATTCCAAAAGGTCTATTACAACTCACACACCTAGCCAACTTCTTTCCTCCCCTCCTATTGTTGCGAATATGTTTAAGAGAGGCCAAAACTTTAGTACAATATAAATAGTGATGGAAGGGAATCATGGCACACTATTTGAAGTAGCGTTGATGAGTCATCCTCAAGGGAAATTGCCCAAAAATGCCAATACAACCTTGACTTAACTGAGCAATATCCCTTTAGAAGGAGGTGTGGAATGTGATTTGATATTTTAGATCATTCATCATGTTCATGAACAAGATATTTCCTTTCATAGGAATAAGGTTTGCATAGTCCAATCAAAAGGATGCCACCCATTCTCTATTCTAAGTTGTATCATCCTCCCTAGACCCTAAACCATACTAGTTCATCTTTGTTTCAGGTCCCTCGAACTGTAGAAATGGTGATCAATCACGCATGCTCAAATATTTTGTTTCACATTCCATCACATCCTAATTAGTAAGGTTTGGAAAGGCCTTACTATTTATATTATCCTGGTTTCTCTTTTGATTTATTGTATTCTTGTCATTATTTTTCTTTGATTGGTGATTTATTCCCTTACTTTATGCCTTAGAAAAAGATCAAAGGATTCCTTGTGAGCCTCAGGTGGAATGATGCTAAATCTTATGGTTTCTTGAGTTGTTTATGGATGTTGTTTGAATGTTTGGTTTCTTAGCTTCTCTAGGTATTTTTTGCATGGCCATTACTTTTCAAATACTCTCCTATGAACAAAATCATCCCTAAGATCCAACAACCCAAATAGATGGTAACAATGGATAAATAAGGAGAAGAGGAAATTCTATCAACTTAAAGTAGTTAGAGGAAGGATCACCCAAGGGACCCCAATCATTGAACATAATCGTAAAAAGAATCAAGTTGATATTAGGAGTAACACAATAAGGACATTTGTTGGTAAAGACACCACCCTCACCAAGGTTTGGCTAGGGGACACATAGATCATGACATATCTGCAATTTCTTGACATTATTATTGTCAAAAGTATGGATAAAATGGATAGAATATATAATCCACCCAACCATCAACTACCAAAGAAGGATTGGGTTGACATTAATTCCCTCAACACACACAAGAAACAATATCTAGAACCATTAAAGTGCATGATTGTGTACTTCATAAAGCAAAGGAGGAAGAGAGGCAAAAGGAACAATGGGCTCAAAGATAGAAGAATGGGGGCACCAAGAAAAAGGGAAATACTATAGAAATATCTGAAAATGAGTGCACATATAAAAAAAATAAGGGATAATAAGGTGAGTGTTAACATAGTAGAAGTTCAAAGAAATAAAAAAATGTATAAACAAAATGAAAAAGTTGAAAGAAAGAAAAAATCCAAACAAAAAGCAGAATTCAAAACAAAGAAAAACCTCAAACAAGAACCAAAAGTGAAAATGAAGGTCAATGAAGCAACTAAAAGACATAGGAAAGAAACGGAAGGGACAAAGCACAAATAAATGCCAAGAAAGAAGTTGAATGAGAAAAAAAATAATGGGAAGTAGACAAGAAAAGTAACTTCAATGGTGTTGTTGATTAAAAGAAGGGAGTCGACCAAGAAGCCAAAGAAGAAGGTGATATCATCAAAGTATCTCTCCCTCAAGGTGAAATAGGTAAAATAATGAAGGATATGATGGAAGAGGAAAGGATATAGGTCTAGCAACACTAATGTGCAGTATTCCAAACATAATTGCCAATTGGAGGCATTAAACAAGATATGGTGAAAGTTCATTTAACAAACAACTGAGAAGGAAGAATCGAGGAGTTTGATCAAATGATATGAAATTTGGGTAAACATTAGAATAACTACATGAGAGTTAGGGACACCTAAAGGAAAATAGGCACTTAATGTCAACCCAATCCTTATTTGGTAGTTGATGGTTGGGTGGCTTATATATTCTATCCATTTTATCCATACTTTTGACAATAGTCATGTCAAGAAATTGCAAATATATCATGCTCTATGTGTCCCCTACCCAAACCTTGGTGAGGGTGGTGTCCTTACGAATAAATTTCCATATTGTGTTACTCCTAATATCAACTTCAGTCTTTTTATGATTATGCTCAATGATTGGGGTGCCCTTGGGTGATCCTTCCTCTAACTACATTAAGTTGATAGAATTTCCCCTACTCCTTCCTTACTTCAAGCAAGAACACAACACATAATAGTTTAGTGCATTCATATGTAAAATCAATCATTTGTTACATAAGGAGGATAAGGCCAAGCTTATCTTTGTCCTTGTCTTGATCTCTATCCCTGCTTATGTAGGCTCTGCACCAAGTTATTGACTAACTGTGGAAAATGGTTATGTCTTAGCTCCAAGAGTCTCTTGTAACGTGCATATAAATTCAAGGCATAAAAGAAACCAACCAACTAACCAACCATTATAGGGAATCAATGCCACCTTTTACAACCACCTTTTCTCATGGGTCCAAAAGAAATTATAATCAAGATCCCTAAGCCTTCCTCGAATACAATTATTGTAGTTACTATAATTTTTGTTGGAGCCAATGTCATTGTTGTTACTATAATTGTTTATGTTAGGAAGATGTTATTTGAAGGTTGCTTTAACTAGTTGTTGAATCAAATATTTTTTAATATGTTGGAACTTGGCAAGCATATGCTCCAACTCTACATTGGCTCCAGCCCTTACGACATTTTCCATGGAATCCACCATGTGCTTGATAGTTTTATCATATGCTAACCCTCATAGAATCTTCCCCATATTTTCATTGAATGTTGTAGTAATATATGCAATGATACCAGAGTAGTAAATCTGTTGTAATTACTTTTTTCCATCTGTCTTTTGAGGGAGATTGGATGCACACAATACAAATATTAAAATAAATTTTGTTGTAAGTTTGTAAATTTTAACTGGTGAGAAATTATACCTCAAGCTTGACTACTTTGATTAGGCTTTGAGAAGTTCAAAAACTATTCTAGGCCTCAACCCACATGTAGATGGAACTAGCATTACACTATCGTTGAAGGATGATGAAGTAAAAGGCTTCCACATCAAAAGTAATGACAAATGGGTGTCTATCCAACTGAAGTCCTTATTGTAAGAGCATAGAGTGTAGAGAATTGATAACAAGGATAAGTTCAGGCTATCCATGCCAGCTACAATAGCGGTTGGCAAATCTTAATGGACTTGACCAGATTTGAACCTCTAACTTGTGGCCTCTCTATCCACAACATATCTTAAGGGGTTGGTTCAATTGATTGCTCTTCAGAAGTGAAATGCTATTTGCACAGGTTATCTGGAGTAGTCTGTGTTTTTCTTCCAAGCAGGTGTCTAAAATAGACCTTCATCTTTGTGCAATTTTTTTGAAGAAAGTGTCAATAAATGAATTGGTGATCCTTTCAATATTTTCTCTCTTTCTTGAATCTTGACATTGTTGAAGGAAATTATGCCACATAAAATTTGGCAAGTGCATAAAACATTAGCATTTCATTAGGATCTTCCATTGTCATTAGTTGTTGGACAATATTCAATCCCTTCAGAATATCAAGTGATTTTAAAATCAATCCCTTAAGAATCTTCAGTAATCTCACAAGCTCTATAAAACATTCCTCTCTATTTTCAGAAAGTAGTGCTATGAATGTAGATTGAGATCCATTTTTTGGAGCATAGGATGATGGTATATTGAACTTTGATTATGAAAAAAAAAAATTACTCGCCAAGAGGTACCAGGTCCTAGTGTGTGCCAAATAATACTTTCTTTGGAGTATAATATCAAAAAAATATTACATAGAATCCCTTCTTGTATGCTTCTTTTATGTTGCCATGCATGTCTTCAAGTGTTCTTGTTAAAATATCAACCATCCTTCCGTGGATCAACACAAAAATTCTCTTTCTATAGTGCCTCCACATGTCATTTATCCTTGACCTCTATAGACTCTAGCAGTCAAATTACTGCGTGGTGGGGGTCCCTTGTCCTACAAACAAGGGGGTCTCATACACCAATTTGGTGTCTGGCTTGGCCATGGAAGTTGTTATTTTATGAGACCTATTTACTTACAGAAAACCTGAGGACAAGTCCTCTTTAGTGAGATGACTAATGATGTTGTCTTCTAGAAATGCATTGTTGACAAGAGAAAGGCATTTCATTCCATTGATCATAGGCATCATGGATGGAAGGGCCCTCAAAATAGTTTGTACATGATTTTCTATCATTGTACTCAAGCTTCTAGTCAAGAGTTTCAAGACTTACTTTCTTTACTTAAGGAAATCCTTTATGTATGGAAATACAATCATTGTCCCTCGCTTGTATTTAATGGCCCTATCCTAGCCATCACCAAAATTGAATAAAGAAGGGTCACCAAATGCAACCTATCAGATATGTCCCTATTTTGTTCAATCTCTAAATGTGAATTAAGGCTTTTTAAACTTGAATGTATAATCATATGTACCCACAATTATTTCATGTTCGTCTTCATAAGTACCAGGGTCACTACCAGACCCATTTTCTGCCAATCCAAAATAGTCACGAGGTGCCTCTCTAATTTCGGAAAGCAGTGATATGAATGTAGATTGAGATCCATTTTATGGAGCATAGTACCATGCTATATTAAACTCTAATTTTGAAACGAAAACTTTAGTCACCAAGAGGTACCAGGTCTTGGTGTGGGCCAAATAATACTTTGTTTGGAGTATAAGATCAAACACAAGATCTACCACATGTAGGGCCCACATTACACTTTTGTTATTGTAGTTACTATAATTATTGCTGGAGCCAATTTCATTGTTTTTACTGTAATTGTTTATGTCAGGAAGATTTTATTTGAAGGTTTCTTTAAGTAGTTGTTGAATCAAAGAGTTTTGATTATGTTGGAACTTGGAAAGCAAGGGTGTCCATAAGGCCTACATTGTCATTACAGGACAAAACATTGTTTATGTGACTGTTATTGATGTATGTACCTCCCATTATATGGTTGATTATATTTTTTGTTAATAAATAAGAGGAAAGTCTCTATAGGATATGAAATGATATGTTGTAATTATTTTGGTGAGCATGCTTAATAAATGTTGAAAGGAGTCTTTCCATGTGCCTAAAATGGATTTATTGTGTTGTGAATAATTAGTTATGATTGGGCCATGGGCTTGCGAAGATATTGTAAGATTGTGTGTTGTAATGCATAGTTGTATTAAAAAAATTTAGCTCTGTTGATTTCAACAATATGCCACACCATGAACCAACCATTGACAAACATTAAAAGAAGTATTTGGAAACTCAAAACTTATGTCAAGCAAAACAGGTAACTCTTTTAAAAAATTCATCGAAACTCCTTTCTCTTGTTCAAATGTTTGAGCTATTGCTTCCATCTCAGAAATATATTCTCTTACATAGATAGTTGCATTTCACCACATTCACACTTCATTGCTACAAGTTAGAAAACTATCAAGTCAAAATGAGAAATGTAATAAGCATAAATTGCTAAATAGCTGAGGTACTGAGTCTTTGTAGCCAACTTTAATCCATATTTGTCATTAAAGGAATTTTGGGTGCACATGATGACCCCATATGCAACAGGCTTGTAACAACTAGTTGGCAAGTATTGCATGCTTTCCATTAAACCAAATCCACTTGTTTCAAGTCATCGAAAATGGGGCTGACTTCACCACCATGAATTTTATCATTTTCTACATACTCTGAAACAATGTAGGAAAGATCAAAAGACATAAAATAGATTCAAGTCATACCATGATTCAAACACACAAAATGAATACTATATTGGCATATACCAAATTACATATAGCCCCAATGATTGCAGAAACTACATAGAACATTGCTATTGTAACCTGGGCAGTAAAATATATCTTCTTTTTGCTTCTTCAGAAAGAAACAATAATGATGTTGGAGTATTATAAGGTGAACAAATGCAACCTTCACATACCATTCAGTTATCTTTCCATAACTCGATCTATTATTAGTGAGAAGCATTGCCTCTTTGCATCGAAGTTGTTCATGAGGCAAAATTCATTGCCTGTCTAGATTTTCATATCATTTACAAGTGGCTGCCCCAAATGGAAACCAATTAGACAATGTAAAGTTTACTGCCTCGCCACAATTAAAACCTTTAGATTTATTAGTATGGATATTTGAGGAAATAGTCTATTGTAGCAAGCAAGGCCTCATTATTCTTGGCCATGGAAATGAAAATGTTGACAAGAAAATCATATACAGCTAAAGATCAAACAAAGAATGGTAATAAATACATAAACGTCAATATTTTTACCATGGAAAAGCTTACATGGTATGCTTGAGGAAATGTGATTATGAATTCCCTAGGATCTTGCACAACTTTATAAACAGGAACTTCATGTTCATAGAATCTCTCTAGGGGGAGCATTGTTGTTTTTCCCATTAGAAAACTAAATTTTGCATCCGCTCCTTGTATAAGTATTTCCCCATCATAGACATGCTCTCGGACTACATTTTTTAAATCATAAGCAACATGACTAGGAACACCATACCATGTCTTAGATACACCACAGTGGTGATAGATAATGCTGACATGGTAAGTTAAATTAAAAATTAGCTTCTTTCAACTAATATAACAATGTTTCTTAAATATAGTATAAAAAGAGATTCTACCTGTAAAAGGTATTCCAATGTAGAGAATTGGGTCAGTTACACCCTGCAACTAGTATAAAAATTATGTGAGATACAAATAGCAGTAAAATTAGTAGATAAGTGTTGCAAAGAGACAATGCAATTCCCACAAGACTAGACAAGAATCAAGAAGACAAGTTCATTGCCAAAATTGGAGTTTCAAGTAGAAAAGGATGATATGAAAGAAAAGATTGTTGCTTGACATATTTTCTACCTTATTAGCTTTATCTTATTTACCTTAGAATCATTTATAAGCATTCAGGTGCTTCAGGTGAGGCTACGAAAACACCTCTTTTTATTTTATCAGGTGAGGAATACCTACTATGTGGTCAAAATGAGAGGCTAGCTATGGATCTTGGGTTGATCAATAAATGCACTAGAACTATTATAATACTATTTGAATTTCCAAAGGCCTTTGTGTGTGTGGTGATTTCCACATAGCCAAAAAATTCATCTCTATGGTTGTTGAAAGGGAAACTGTAGTCAGTAATGGATATATAATCATTATAAGGTTGTAGTCAATAGATAGTATACTACAACTATCCTGAAAATATAAAATGGTTACAAGCTGAAGATTAGCATGAGATAATTAATGTTGTTAATTGGTAGATGTTGAATCATAGAAACTATATAGGATAAGTTAGAGAATTTGATTTTATTAAAAAATATAATAAATATAAATACATACACATATTCTATACTAGGTAGGAATTTTACTAATTTTATATCATTTCTCTTGCAGGTTTCACTTTTGGCTTCTAGATCAATTTGAAATTTCAAATGTGGAATATTTATTGAGATGTCAAACACCGATCATGGGAAGAAAATATCAAGACAAAATGATCTATCATCATACTTTCAAAGACCTCAATCCAAGGATCCACATTCTCTTCATGGTTCAAGTTCTTTTGAGCAACCTATCACTGAAAGAGATGTCAACTCTTGTGAGAATGCATCTAATATCTAAATAATAGATAAGGATAATCATTCTTCTTGATGATCACTCTCAGTAGTGGTCAAGAAGACTGGTCTACCTCATTGGACAGTCATTCTTTTGAAGCTCACAATTGTGAGCAGTTTCGAAGAATGATCTGTTTTGGAGGTTGGTGCAGGACAATCATTTCCTTAGGATATGGTTTGTCATTTAATTAGGAAATGGTCTAGATAGTCATTCCCTAGGGCAGATTCATTCTCTCCAGGTTGTACTTTGTTTAGTGTCAGAGGAATGGCCCTATAACATCCCCGGCCGTCAACAGGTCGGGAAATGCTACCAAACACAACCTTAACTTAGCCTTTAAAGATCTGATACCATATTGTAACGTCCTCGACCATCAACCATGCTACTGGGCAACGCTACTATGTGGAAACATTCTCATACTTATATAAATAACATGCATTAAATCAAATTAAGACATTTGACATGGATTTACTGTTGTCATACAAACTTAAACATAATTAACAACAATTCAAACTTGCAACGCAATACATGATAATATTACAAGCATCATAGAACATGCATTTTAATTAAGTACATAATTAAACACATAATGATACTTGTCTTTGAAACTGTAATATACCACCAACTGCATGCAGACCTTCCACGAACCTCCTAGCATTAGACCACGTTGCTCATGAATCTCAGCAGTAGGTACCCTCGATCTGGGACTAAGCTCCACTGGGAAAGGGAATCCTAAGCTACGCAAGGTCAACGAAAGACACACAGTTTATGAGGAAGGATTCTCTCTCGGGAGCCAATTATACCCATTGCTCACAGACTCTCATTCCCCACATACCTGTCCCACCCCAGGAGTATACACCTTCACTGTCACCAAGACAGTCCTTCGGCTGGTAAACCTCCCTTGCTTTGGGCTTTAACAACAGGCTGAACTAGAATTCTCCGAGCTCTATGGAAGCTATAGGACCCCTTCCAGGAGTTCTCACTTACCCCACACACTCTCTCACCTAGATAGAGTCACCTACAGGCTTGAAAACCTATTTCTTCAAACACAACCACCTCTCTCACCTAGAGAGAGTGTTGCATGCAGGCCTGAAAAACTGCTTCTTTAGCTCTGTTCCAGCACAAGGAGAACAAAAGTAAGACTCAGCAAGGAACTGATGATGGTAGCCAATCACTCTCAGCCAAGCGACTGTGTGGCCACTACAGTCTACAAACCACAGTTATAACACACATGGCATAAGTAATTATAGTATGCTCAGGTTTCACAGATGACAGCAACCCATATGATTAAGCACAAACTTGGATTTGCAAAATGGATAAACTGGGTTCACAAAACACACAGTAGACACGACTCAGTCCATGGGGTTTGCATTGGTTTTCAGGGTGCGTGACAAGGAAATTATGTAGAGGTCGATGATGGAGCCAAATGCAGAGACTGGACGAAATTCACGAGAATAACCCAGCCACTGATGTGACCACTAGCTGTGACCACAACCCTATTTGAAAAGGCATTTTGCGATTTCGGTGATCTCCATCGTAAAGCCTAGTGATATGCTAGCTCCTCCCTTTATTCTCACTCCACATGATTGCTGGCTGTGACTGCTCACTAATCAAAAGGACGCATCAGGATCTCGACAATCTCCGATGTGAATCCCAACAACATGCTAGCTTCTCCCTTAATACTTTGATGATGTGACCTTGGCTATGACCATGGGCCAATCATTCGAGTGCTTCACGATTTCACATATTTCAAACTCCTGCTATGAGTTGCCTCGAAACGCCCACCTCACGAAACTCTGAAATGATTCATATCAGATCAATGGTCGAGATCTCTCCCTCTAATCAACGACTATGATCAATATCGTAGACTCAGACTTCATATCAGATCAATGGTTCTTAATCAATTATTTAGGGTTTCTTCCTACTTCTCAGAATATTTTATTCTCGCCAGGTTTACACGTGGAGGTAAATACCTCCCACAGCTACCATAATATCAGTAGGGGCCTCGTACACTATCAATCTTAATTGATCTTCTACTTTGTTTATGTTTAAAAAAAATAGAGGCTTGCTGAGTTTTGGGTGTAAAAAAAAATTGTATAACACACCTTCTATCCATGCAACCACTACTTGTAATGGTTCTTTTTATCCTTTATCCATCACTTGCCTTTGTCAAACTCCTCCTTAGAGTACTACTTTACAATCTGGTTTACAAAGAGAAAATTCAATGTCAATTCTAGTACATACAGTACATCATGTACCTACTTAATTTCTCCATTTGACATCTTTATAAGTACAATGCCTTGACCTTTTACCATATATGCTAAATCAACTTTTTGTCCCCATTTTTTGTCACCGTCCAACATAGCAAACTATTCCCTATAATGTGCCATATGAATGGTTCACCTATTTTCCACTCGTCTCCAATGCACTATATTTCATATGTAGAAAGGGTTTATACTCTTTACCTCCACCACTACCATCTTGTTCTTCTTCAACACAATTATTTGTATGCCTTTTCTACTTCAACCCTCTTGAATCATGATTTTTAATTATGCATTGTTTCATAATAACCTAGTTTACCACAACAAAAGCACTTACCTTTACCTGAACTGGCTTTGCCCTTTTTCAAGTCTTCTTTCTTTTTACCTCCATTTTGTCTCCTTGTTGGCCAAAGTTTTGTATCCATTTTCACTTTTGCTTCACTGTAGACACATGCTTAGAACCTCCATTATTATTGTAGGCTTTTATCTTGTATTTCTACTGTAAATGTAATCCTTGAATTCCATAATAGGTCAACACTTCAACTCTAAATAATAAAATTAGACTCGTGATGAACACTTAAAAATATTGAGGAAAATTGTTTAGCATAACAATAATTAAATCTCAATTATCAATTTTATCATCAACTGCAATTAATTGATCTTTTACCCCTTTATGTTTGTGAGGTGATCTCTAAAGTGACAATAAAGAATCTCTACAACCATAGAACTTCCTTACTTCCATGAGTGGCTGCCATGTACTCGGTTTCTGTAGTTGACAATGCAACTACAACTTGCCTCTTACTCATCCAACTCATTGCTCCACCAAATATGTTAAAAACATAACCACTTATAGATTTCCACAGTTTAGATCTTCAGCCCATTCTGCATTAACAAAGCCCTGTATATACTCACAGACTGCCTTAATGAGAATTTGTAAATATATTTGCATGATTAAATGTTTAAATGTGAAAAGGGATCGCATATCATCTACTTGTGGAAAATGCAAAGCATAATAGACATAAGCATATGCTTAGAAAATGGAAAAATTGAAGGAATGTAAATGTGAGAAAATTTTACTGTCTAGAATAACTGACTGATAGGAACATTGAGCGTGGGTTGGTAGACTTCTCATTAAGCTCATTTTCATGATGCAATTTTATGATATGCTTTCGAATTCCACTGCAAAGAATATAACAACCCAACAAGGACAAATTTTCCAAGTGTGCATGGTTTACGTGCGATGTTTTTTGCTATGCTACTCCTCAATGCTTGGTTGGGTGCTATTTAATCTGTATTTTTTGTTCTTATTGTTATGTAGAGTTTGAAACTTTTTTTTTCTGGCTATTTTATTACAGAGTCTTTGTTGCTGTCAAGTTTTATGGGGGTCCTATAATTGTTTTTATGTGAAACAAAGTTATGTTCAAAGTTTAACAGTTATGTGATTATGTGAAGCAGAGTTCTCGGTTCAGTTCATAGTTTAACAGACCTGTAATTTTTTTATGCAATAGTATTGTATCTTTTGTATGTAAAACAACTGTAGCTTTGGGATGCAATAAAGTGTTGATTCTATAATTTTCTTATTAAAAACAGAGTATTTCAGGGCATTTAGTTCATTTTTGTTGTGCAACCTTTTGAATTTTTTATTATGTTTAGATCTGAGATTTATGGTGTGATTCCTTAAGCTATCACTAAATCCTTATGTCCATATCTTACATACAAAGGATTCCTCCCAAAACCTGAACCCAAAATAAGAAATCCATCAAATAATAACACTGGGCTTGAAGTTTGAGACAGACACTGCAAGCAAACAATTTCTAAGGTTTTAAGTGAATCCATCACTGCAAGCAAAAAAATTAAAAGGTTGACGTAAACTCACCCCTTTTTTGAGCCAGTGAACTACACTAAGTTGTGCATTACACCTTAATGCACCCATAAGCCAATAATGAAGAAACTAAACCCACATGCATGGGACATAGCATGATATGCCCAACAAAATGTTCTAACCTGGGTGCAATTAGAAGCCAATATTGAAGAGGATAAACCCAAATGCATGTGATATATCAGGATATTCCCAACAAAATGCACTTCAGAAATCAATCTACAAGTGAAACAAGTAAGACAAACACATAAAATCTCATTCATGACAAACACATAAACTTATTATACATATAAATTTAGGGGGGGTTCTTAAAATCACCCATGTTGCCAATGTTGTCCATAAGATGGAATGTTTTGCCTCTAACGGATCACATATTCCATTTTCCAATGGATGAAATGTTTCCACTTCACTCTAGGAAAACAAGCTACTTTTGAAGTATTGATAAATCCAAATGATGGCAGTCAATTTTGTACAAAAGTGGCTTCTTATCTTGGCTATTTTGTTTTTTAAAAACAAAGAGTCCACTTTTTCTCAATGATCTAAGAGCATGCTTTACTCTTTTTAAATGTTGGAGAGGCCATGGCCATTCTATCTTTTAAAATGTGACTCTTACACAGGTTTGATGCTTAAAAGCAACATGGTGCCCCATTTGTTTGTTTATATAATAATTTTCCTTGCAGCTTAAAGCATTGCATCCATATCCTTCATGGGTTAAGTTGCTGAGAGTGAAAATTGTAGAGGTGTAAGAAGAAACCACTAGAGTGTAATAATATGTGGTGTAATGTTGGAATAAGGTGTAACATTCGATTCAAGTATTGGTGTTGTAAGTATCCTTAGAAGGTAGATTCCTTCCTTGAACAGGACTCCTTGACTTGTTATTTCTTGTGTTGGAATCAGATTGTGTATAAGAGATAAATATGAGTCACTGCATATAGTATTAAAGATTGATGGTATTGTTGTTGGTGTGGGTGTGTTGGGGCAATGTACATATGTTGGAGGTGCACATATCAAACAAAGGAAATCGGGTAGCTGTGAAGGTATGCATAGAGTGTTAAGGAACTAAGAGTGTTATGTAGTGTGCGTTCATAGAATGTTGGGTGTGAATGCAACATGAAAAGGTGTATGTGCACACATTGTTGAGTAGTGCAATATATGCTACTAGAGTGTACATGCATAGTTTAAAACTTGGTACATATAATATAATTTTGGTGGTCCATATGTTGTGGAGGTTGCATGAGCACTATGGGTGTTTCCTCATGCCTTAACCATCAACAACAATGGGAAGCCACCAGGGGACCATGGTGGGTGGTGTGGGCCCAAATCGTGTGTTATTGCATATGATGACAAGGTGTTGAAGTGATATGACTGGATAACACTGGTGCAACAAATGGATTCTCCTTAGTGCACATCGAGATGAGATCCAAAACCTTGTAGTTGTTCTCATATTGGAAATGTCATGTAATAAGATAGCTTGCAACAATATATAAATAACAACCATAAGCTAAAGATAATTTAATGATGTTAGTTCAAAGAGAGGGATGTTATCACTCCAAAGATGAGATCCAAAACCTTATGGTTGTGCTCAGATTGGAAATGCCTTGTAATAAGATAGCTTGCAACATTATATAAATAACAACCACAAGTTAGAGGAAATTTAATTATGTTCATTCAAAGAGAGGGATGTTATCACTCAAAAGTTAACGATGTTAGTATAAACCATCTACTTACAATTACCATGTCTATAGAATTATTCACTTTCCAAGGAAAAGGTCGTAATTTATTTATTTCAAGTAGAAATGGTAAAATTGCATTCAACATAAGTCAATGGACCCTTTAACTAGAAAAGAGTGTTATCTTACAACTCTCTAAATATCAGATCTAAAGAAAAAAGAGTCTTTGGTGCTATCAAGTTTTATGGGGGTCCTGTAATTTTTTTTATGTGAAACAAAGTTATGTTCAGTGTTTAATAGTTATGTGAAACAGAGTTCTCAGTTCAGTTCATAGTTTAACAGAGATGTAATTTTTTTATGCAATAATATTGTATCTTTTGTATGCAACAAAACTGTAGCTTTTGGATGCAATAGAGTGTTGATTCTATAATTTTCTTATTAAAAATAGAGTATTTTAGGGCATTTAGCTCATTTTTGTTGTGCAACCTTTAGAATTTTTTATTATGTTTAGATCTGAGATTCATGGTGTGATTCCTTAAGCTATCACTAAATCCTTGTGTCCATATCTTACATACAAAGGATTCCTCCAAAAACCTGAACCCAAAATAAGAAATCCATCAAATAATAACAGTGGGCTTGAAGTTCGAGGTAGTCACTGCAAGCAAACAATTTCTAAGGTTTTAAGTGAATCCATCACTGCAAGAAAAAAAATTAAAAGGTTGACATAAACACGCCCCTTTTTTAAGTCAGTGAACTACACTAAGTTGTGCATTACACCTTAATGCACCCATAAGTCAATAATAAAGAAACTAAACCCACATGCATGGGACATAGCATGATATGCCCAACAAAATTTTCTAACCTGGGTACAATTAGAAGCCAATATTGAAGAGGATAAACCCAAATTCATGTGATATAGCAGGATATTCCCAACAAAATGCACTTCAGAAATCAATCTACAAGTGAAACAAGTAAGACAAACACATAAAAGTTCATTCATGACAAACACATAAACACATAAAAACATAACCACTTGTAGATTTCTACGATTTAGATCTCCAGCCCATTCTGCATTAGCAAAGCCCTGTATATACTCACATACTTCCTTAATGAGAATTTATAAATATATTTGCATGATTAGATGTTTAAATGTGAAAAGGGATCGCATATCATCTACCTGTGGCAAATACAAAGCATAATAGACATAAGCATATGCTTAGAAAAGGGAAAAATTGAAGGAATGCGAATGTGAGAAAATTTTACTGTCTAGAATAAATGACTGATAGGAACATTGAGCGTGGGTTGGTAGACTTCTCATTAAGTTCATTTTCATGATGCAATTTTATGATATGATTTCAACTAGTGTTAACCGTGCTCCTTTATATATGTATCTAAGAATGCTCCTGTTGAACAGTGAACTCCTTTTACAATGCCCTTTTTCCAAAGCATAGCTGGATATTTGCATGGATTGATTTACAAATTGAGACTACTTCTCTACTACTCACTACCAAGGCTTAGTCTGTGGAATTAGTGGTTTTAAGTTAGCAATCAAGCAAATACTTCATAATTTGCATTGTTAAGATCTAAATCTTTTTCATTTATATTATAAACAATGTTAAGCTCTAAATCTTTGTCATTTACATTATAACCAGTGTTCTTTGAACTTGTGTGTGTACTATTATTTGCAAAGCATGTTTACCTTACTGGTATCTGTAAAGGATATCTTCATATGTTGTATGATAGAAGTGGATTTTGGGTTTCCCTTTATCAAATTTTGAAAAACATCCTAAGTTAGGGAGCAATAAGGCCTTTAGAGAGTTGGAGAATATTTTTCCTATTATTACAAATACCTATGGTATAGTGTAGACTCTAGACTACATGCAAGTGCCAACTAGGAAAAACATGTACTAAGAGTGGGATATCTAAAAGGCTATAATTTATGTATTAGGGCTTATATATCTTAGTTTAGGTGTGAATTAGATTGAGTTATTGTTTGTCATTATGATTATCCAAGTATGATTGAATCTAAGAGACACATACATTAAGTGAAATAGAGCATGGAAGAAGAAGATGACAATATGATACAGGGGGAACTTGGAAGTCCCAAGGCTCAAGTGTGAAGGCACAGAGGAAGGTGTCATATTTTTTAACACTGTTGAGTTTCAATTCTGTTGAAAATGTTGGGTGAAGGCACAGAGGAAGATGTCAAGTATGATTGAATCTAAGAGACACACACATTAAGTGAAACAGGAGGGTTGTTGAATTTGGTTTTTGCAATCGACTCTGAATTGATTTTGTCATTCTCAGAGTGATTATTTATTGTTAGAGGTGAAAATGTTAATAGATTTGAACTTTGCACTTGCTTGTAAGTTAACTGTTTGAAACATGAATGTGTTTGTAAGAACAAGTTCATGTTTGTTTGTGATCCTTGCATTTATGTAAATGAGTTGGTGTTCTTCTAGGTCTATACTTTGTAGGCACCTGCTTACTGTAGTCTAAATTTCAAGGAAGTATATGTTTTGTAATTAATCGTGAGTGAAACAAAAAGTTGTTAGCTTGGTATAGCATATTTAGGCATGCGTTAAACATTTGATGGCCTGAATAGGGGTTATCACATCAATATGTTGCTCCAGGTCTGTTGCCATATAGGTACTTTTCATTAAGAGTGGGTTATCTAAGTTTAGTATTTATATATTAGAAATTCTATATGTTAGGTTAGGAGTAGATCAGATTAGATTCTATTTGGTTTTAGGATTGCTGGAGTATGACTGAATCTAAGTGACACATATTTCCAAGTAAACTTTTAAGGCCCAATTATGAAGGTTCAGAAGGTGTCAATGTTTCTTACACTGCTTAGTTTGAATTTTATTGAAAATGTTGGGTTAATCAATCAAGAATGGCATTGGAATTTCTTTGCATTTGTTGGGTTGTTGAATTTGGTTTTTGTTAAGCAGCCAGAGTTTGTGGTTGTGGGTATGGGGACAGTTGTGGGTGTGGGTATGGGGATGCCAGTTTTGAAATTAGGGTTCATGGAGGTGAGTGGGTGGTGCATCACGTAGATATGTATGTAAAAAGAAAATAGAACTAAATTCTGATTATGGCAGTATCCCCTAAGACTTTACAAGGTTTTATAATTTAGTGAAAGATTCTCCAATATTTTACATGATTTTATAATTCAGTGAAAGATTTGTCAATATCTTACAAGATTATATAATTGACTAAAAGATTCGCCAAAAAATTATATATACACTTTATATTATTGATAAAATAGCCTTCAACTTTTTCCTATGTATCATGGGGATTCACCCATTTATTATACATATAAATTTAGGGGGGTTCTTAAAATCACCCCTAGTTGTTCGGGAGCTCTATCATGAAATGACTATGGTGACCAAGTATGCGATCTCACTTTCCTTACTTCTAATAGTATTCTCTTGACTCTTGACAATATTCTTGACTTTATTTATGAAGGTGATTGTTATCACTGAAAAATCGTCTGCAACATTACACACAAAGGTTGAAGAAAGACATCAATTCAAGCAGCAATTAGTACACCTACAACATCAAAATCCATCAAAAAGGCATAAAACTATATACTTGGTTCAAAAATCAAAGTGCGCAAATTCACCAAAGGAAGCACGTGCATTGTGCGTAGAATGCGCAGGCCAACACAAACCTAATCACGCACTGTGCACAGAATGTGCAAGATGCACAACTGTCTATGAGAAAACCCATGCAATTCTCATGAACGGTGCATTTATGAATCTTGTCAGCCTCTCAACCACTACCAATCCAACACCCAACATGATTTGACACTTAGATCTATGCAAAATCTAGCTTGTAGGCTAGTCAAGGGATAGGGAGTGACCTAAAAGGCCCCTTGTTCACATTGTGAACTAGTTACATCTTACCATGGATGGACACTATAAATATGTTCCATGGGTGTGCTAGAAAAATAATAACTTCAAGGTATTGTTATGCTGCAAGAATTCTTCTTGGAGAATCCTCTTTTCTCTTTGAATCATTCAATAACTATAGCAAGGGCCATTCCACTCACCTCTTGAGAGGATTGGCATTGTATTTCATCACCATTGTCACTTGCCATTATATGAAGAGAAGAGATCTCTATTAGGGAACTCAAGAGCCCTCCCTAGGAGGAAGAGGGGATTCATAAGTTCCTGCCTTTCTCTATAGTGCTATCCTATCAATACATTGATCCATTGGTAGCTATATGATTGCCAATTGTTTTTCATGGTTCTAGTTCTTGAAAGCTTCTCTAACATTTATTTCTTTTTGTTTTTCTTTTTATTTCAGTGTTTCATGTGTATTTGGTTATCTAATGAACTCACAAACCTCTGTCTTGTTTAGCTGACTTAACTAGTCAAGTAAGTGTTGTGTTTTTGCTCATCCATGTGAAAAAGTCAACACAACAAATTGGCGACCATACTAGGGATTGTGAATCAAATTCCTCCCTATTTAAGTCTTGAGAGCACTTCTTTCTAATCGTTTGGATATGCAAGTACCAAAACTGACCTAATCCAATCTTCCAAAGTCAGAATTCAAAGCCAAGGAAAGAGAATTTAATTTGGAAAATTCTTTCCCGGCGCGTGACAAGTAGTGTGCGGCTTTCAAATCACACAGATGTGCATTATGCGCTATGTGCGTATAAAAACTTTCATATACCCGTGCATTCTGTGCATTCTTCACCCTTAGCGCGACTGTCAAAAATACATCCCGCGTGCAAGTTCAATTTTTGGAAAATTGTAATGGTTTTATGAGTGGTTTGAGGGCCCCTTACCTTCAAATTTTAATTTTCTGCACTTTACTTAGAGTCTTTTTTGACAAGGAAGGTTAGATAACATAATCACATAGGGGTAAAAAGAATCACTATTCTTCTCTTTTCTTTGTTTCCACATGGATGGCTCATTTGGAATTTAAAACTTTGAGTTAAAGTTATTGTTTTTTCAAATACGAATCAACTAATTTGGGACTAGAAATCAATTTTAACCCTCAAGTATTCTCTTCCCCCACACCCAAGTGTTATCTCGGGAATCAGAAAAGGTAGTTGAAAGGAAATTTCTTCTCCCTTAAAAAATCATTAGGAGAGGACAAAACCCCCCTAGGGTACCTCTTAGTTTTGGAAAATTATCTTAAATCTTTGTAAGGGCCCATACATGCCCACATGTTTACAATATTATGATAGTTTCTGAAAATTTTCTTAGTCTAGACAACACTCTAGGAAAGTTTAAAAGATCAAGTAATAGGCCCATACATGCTAACATGTCTACAATCCTAGGATAGTTTCAAAAGCTTTCTTATTATAGACAAAATTCTAGGGAGTTTAAAGGATCAAGTAAACACCCATATGTTCATATTGCTAGTTCTCTAGGGATTTATATATTCCGCAAGGTTGTACCAATTAAATGCAGTAAGCTAGGTAAAAATATTTGTAAGGACCACAGGAAGTCTACATGTTGCAATCTTACACTTAACTTATTAAAAATATTTTGCACACTTTTCATTTTCTTGCACACAAAGCCACTCATCACAAACATAGTTTCTATTAAAATAGTGGAGGTCGAAGTAATATTTATTTTTAAGTACCCACAAAGTACTTCAAAGGAACTCGAAAAGATCTAACTACTTCTTTAGAAATTATCCACACCAATCAAATTCAAACGAGGTTGGTCCATGACCCCAATCTCTCAGCCCACTCCATCTAATTGTTTTCTAAAAATGCACTAAATTTTCCTCCACAAGGGTTGCCTAAAGAAATTTTTTAGTCTAGGTAGGATCTCGCAGGTAGGTATCCAAACAAACCCCCGTTATCAAGCTCTCACATTTTGAAACAATAAAAGTTGAGATTAGGGATCCTACAAATCCTCCAAGTCAGGTATTCCTATACCATAAGGTAGGGAGATACCCATGAAGGGTCGAAGGCCGAGGTCTGGTTGTTCTATGCATCCCTCCTTGAGTCACCCAACTCTTGTGAGGGTATCCAGCCCATGACCCATTTTTTAGGCCGAAAATCTAAATGTTTCACTTTGACAGAGGTACTTAGTGGTCAAACATAGGATATCTACCCAGGTGGCAGTTGTGGGCTGCAATCGCACCTTGATCAGATGTTGTGTGTCTATTGAGAAATATCACCAACTCTTTCAGGATATGCACCCTCTACCCCTCATTATAACTAATTACTTGAACCTTCACTAGTTCCTCTTCCGATGGATTCAAAACCCACCATCGAGTGTTATTGGAAGTCCTAGTGCTAAATTGAGAGGATAGCTATTTTAGGACACGAGCATTTTCTTTTTTCTTTTTTCCCCCACATGGACAAAATCAACCTATCCACATGCTTGTTTATTTTAGAGATGATGTATGATGTTCATTTGATTACATGAAATTGTGAGTTATACTATTTTGTGAAGGTCAAAAATATAAAAAGCACTTGTTCATTTATTTCTCTCTTGTCACCATTTGCACACATTCACTTTGCTAGTCAAAACCATAGGGGAAAAACAAAATCAATGTCGTTCTATACACCTGTAGAATCTCCCTCCTATCCTAAGAGGAGTCCCTAGTCTTGCCAACTCACCATCTCAACCATCTCACACACCAGTGAGCACCATTATTTTTGGATCGGATTTACTTGGTTCCACTTTTCTTGGGTCAAATACCTAAGGAAATCCATCTCTTGGTTCTCATTCACAAGGAGGCGAGGGTCAAACTTCTTCTCAAGGAAGAAGTACAAACCCACCAAATCCATCTCAAGGGACAGGTTCATTATTGTTCGACAACACAGGTATTCCAACAGAGGACGAACACCTCCAGTAAACACTCATAGAACTAGATCAAAGATCAACATGATGATCTTTTGACATGGTAAAACTCCTACGGGGAAACATCCACAGCCCCAGCCAACGCGACCACTTGGAGCAGTTGATTACTGCAAAAGAAAAATATTACAGAGATATTTTACAAGAGATTTTATCACAATCGATCATCATCAAATGAACCTCCATGCTATTTAAATAGAGATCATGGACCAATTGGGTGCTAAGCCACAAATCAATGGTCTTTAAGATCGAGGATAATATGAATCGTCGGATCACTCTATGTCAGGAACATATCATGACTGTCATATTTCCTAACTACAAATGCATACTAATGCACACTCAAGAAACACACTTTTACCTAATGACACATTAGACCAAGTAGATCTTATCTAACTCCTAAGTGTCTAAATATCCTAACAACTACCTACACACACAATGGCTGGAACTAATCCTCTGCAAAACCCTCCTTTGCCATACTTGGCATCCCTCAACATTCCTAATTTAACCAAACTCATGAATGAACCCATTTTACATGATGCCACTTGGCCCAATATGCCTACCAAATTTCCTTCAGACATTCCAAATTTTGAAGGAAAACCAGGGGAAGATGTAATATACCTTAATTTTGACATAAAAAAAAAAAAAATTCTTCTCCGAAACATTAATCCTAATTAACTTGATGGATTCGTCGTTAGGATAAAATGACCGTTTTTCTCTATTATTAAACTCTGATAAGTTTCTTAGACTAGGGTTATCCATGTTGACATTTTAATCAGCCAACATATAGGTGTCCAGGTCATGCTAAGATAACCGTCCATTACTCTAACATTTTTCTAAGTCCTAAAGTTTCCAAACATTTATACAGGTCATACTTGGACTAAGGAGGACTTAGGATTCATGACCCCAAAATTCTTTCCTACGCAAAATAATTCTTAAACTTATGCACAAGGGGGTCTCAATAGTATCTAAAAGGGGCAAGGTTCAAATGATCCACCACAAATGTATATTGAGATACATACCCTAACCATAGGCTATAGGCTTATCCTAAGTGTTAGCATTATTCTTTTAAGGTCCATGCATCCGAATTAAGCCCCCAGGTTGGTTAACGATCTGTGGGTTGTTATTAAAAGGAAAAGTTTGAAACTGTGAGACATTAACCAAACCCATTAGCTTAACCAAATTAACTGCATGATGGTTCTCTTCGAACCAGATGCTAATAGGTCTCATAGCATATGTGGTTCACCTTTCTAGTTGGTTAAGTCGAAAGGGGACCCTCCTTTGTTTCGTGCGCCTTTAATGTGAGGTCAAAATCTTGACAGGCGAGAGTTAAAGCCTTGGTATGGTCTTTAATGAATTCTAGAGTGAATTGCAAAAACTGATGGTTTCACTTGACCCCTTGGCCGATAGGTGTATGACATCTAATCCTCTTCACATGAGCAGAACCCTCCATCGTACTGGCCTCCTTTACTCTAGGCGTTGAGAGAGATTTAGGTTTACGAGTTATTCCATCGGCATTCTCATAGTCTTTTAGTTTTATGTTCCTACAGACACATCTATATTTTCTTCACGAGGGAGGCTTAGAACGTGCAGAGGTACCCACCAGGTGGAAACCAGGCATCCCTACCCATTTACTTTGGTAATATTGCAACCCTCTGTAACCTTAACCCTTGTTTTTTAAAAGAAGAATTTAACTTTACTTAAGGTGGAAGAGTTCCTTCCTTATTTTGACTATGGGTCGGGTTATGATTCTCTCGTGACAGTTTACTCCTGTGACTTGTTAGTTATCTTACAACCCCAGATGCAAAATCTAATGGGGAGACTTCCCTTCAATAATGAAAGACTCCAAACCCTTTCGGGACCTCTTCGTTGTCCTTCATTCTGGCATAGTATATTTGGTAGGTTATGGGGTTGTGCTTCATTGAAGGTTTCATCGTATCCTTCTTTTGTCTTTCAATTTGACCCTTTCTAAAACTACTATTATCTAAGTTTCAGACCCCTGATAAATTTCCACCATTGTGTTAATCTCTGAATGGAACTAGTTAGGGTAGAACTCTGCCCAGGGCATGTCTTCGAAGGTTGAAGAATAGGGTAACTCGTGACAGACCACTCATTAGTTTGAGAGAGATATGAAAGGGTTTTTCTGTACTTTCGTTCAGAGGCTAACTCTATGTCCGAAAAGAATTTAAAGAAATACGTTGGCGATATAATAAACCAAACATATAATCCCTGGCACTTATAGCATTCAGAAAAGCATGATTACTATTTGGTTGGATTCTTGGGTGTGGTCAGATGTACATATTAAATTTTATGCTGCAGTTCTAGATTAGTTCAAACTCTATCAGTCTTTCTTTCTTTTACTTTGGATGAGTAAGTTTTTATTTTTCCTTATTTTTGAGGACTGTATACAATGCGTTCTAATGATGGGGCCTCCAACCTATTTTTGCGAGGTACCCATCAGATCGGTACCAACTTACTTTCCCCATCAAGTTTGAGGTTGGATTCTATTGTGTTGGTGTGAGGGGCAGCCTATGACACGGCCAAGTTAAGTATAAATCCGATTTTATTTATTTCTTTAATTTTTTGGTTCGCTATAAACATTCTGCCTCGGAATTTTAGTTGTATTTACTTTCCTACCCAAGCCAAATGCTAATAACGACTGCTTGTTTCCTTTGCAGGATAGAAGTCTCCGTACCTTCAGAATTTTGGCCATCCTTTCATGGGAAAAGGTACTCGGGTTCCTTAACACAAGCCATTCCAGATTCAATCATCCCTGATGCAAAAGTCAAAGTTTTTCCTCGGTCTAAAACTGTAATGTGCCCAGTTTGAAGATCAATTCTTGTTTATCAAGGAAACGATCATTATAATAATGTACCATATAAACTATTTATAATTTCATCGGCTGCATAGTTTCATACCTACCCTAAATCTAGGATTGAACTTTTTGCTTGTGTTTAATTAATTCAAGGTTCATGACTCTTTTCTTTGCATGTCGCATAATGAAAGTAGAGAAATACAGAATGGTTAAATTATGACTGTCAAAAGTATTTCGATATCAATATAATTTCTTGGAAATAGACCATTACATTGTAGTTGAGTAGAGTCGGTTTTTTATTTCATTACTTATCAGACTATTACAGACACAGAGGTGATTTCTATTATTGTTTTATAACATCGTGGATGTTACCCAAGCATATGTACACATAGGGGTTCCAGAATTTTTTTCATTTCCATTTAGGGCCTTCGCGCCCTTCATATTACATTCCAGAATTGACTATGTGTTAAACGATGTTATTTCCAATTTATTCCAGAGCTTTAGCATGTAGATAATTAGACCAAATTGATTGAAATATTTATACTCTATGTACTGTAGGTCTTTCTGTAGAGAATTTTGCAATTTTTTTTATTACTTTTCATACATAAATTCATCCCAAGCATTTGCGTACCCGGATAACAAAATGTTTAATATGTCAAGCAACTTGTCCTCTCGACTCCCGAAACCCGATTTACCGAAACTACGATGCGCTCACAAGGTTGACCTTTCAACGACCCTTCACTCCGTTGGAACTTCAGACTTCGCAATTTCGCGAATCCTGATTCAAGGATTTCGGGACTTCACCCAATGAAACCCCGAAATGGTCAACGGAATTTGACTTCTGTGTCGATAGTGCACCACCTGTCCACCCTGTTGATTCTATGGCCCACACAATCCTTTCTTCCCTTCGAGAATTCTTGTTTCATGATTTCATGAGTCCTTTTGCAGAGATTACGGGACTTCAATCTATGAACCCCCGAAATAGAAACCCACTTGTAAATCCAATGGCCCTTCTTGGCTTGAATCTACGGTTCTACCTCTCCTGAGCTTAAACCTCTCGAAAGCACTCATCGTAACTACCCTGCTCCTCTGTGAGATCTGACGACTCACGGGACTTCATGAATTCTCCACAGAGAATTCGGACCGCCCGTCTCCTTCCTTCACAAGGACTTCTGCAACTTTTTACCAAGTGGTTTTCCTACGGTATTCAACTACCTACAACGCAAACTTGCAACGCCTTCTCACTGTTCCAATGCACATAATTCTCGTGCTTTCTTCACCAGTTGTGGAGACTCTATCCCTTCTGAGATTTCTCTAACTCCGAGTCTTGAAGAAGACTCCTACACGCACTCCTTGCAGCAAATTCCTTAGTCATTCCAAGGAATTGGAATCCGTCGACTCTGCGCACTCCCTACAGCAGTAGTTCTTCAACAACTTCTCAGGTTCGCAACTGTGAGATTTTACTTGGCCTACTCACTCCTTGCACAGCTCCTTTGCTCAACTTGCACGTTTGAAGAAATGAGAACAAAATCTATTCCTTCTGAGCTTTCAGAGACAAACCTCTGAACCCTTTATCAACACACTCCTTGCGGACAATTCAACTACACTCCTTGCAGGAACTCTTGCTCAGATAGAGAAACAATTGAAAATCATTTCCCTTACTCTCTCTCTCTCTCAGATTTCAAACATTCATACATAGCATAAAAGAAATTGCATGACAGAAAGAGTAAAACCATGAACATACCATTTAGCATACCCATACAAGAAACAAATACAACGCCATGAATCTGAAATAAGACTTCTTCTATTAACTCAAATCTCTGTACATGGCTGTTTTTCAAACACAGTTTCTCTGTTCCAGCTCTGTATTCTCTTCTCTCTTGGTAATGTTCTTCACTACTATGCTCTCAATTGGCATAATCTCCTCTATCTATTATATTCTCCTGTCCTCTCCTCTTACAATACACAATCGAGGGTGTCTATATTTCGTTTCCCTCTCTCATTCTAAACTGTCTAATCTACACATTAAGTTCTATCTACTTGCATTAACTACTATAAATGCCTTCTACCTACTAAGGACAAGAGCGGATTTCTCAAGGTCCGTTTACATTTTACAAGTGTGCCTCCACTTGATGGCTTCATTAATATTTTAAGACATTTTCAAAATTTGTGCTGGGCACTTTTCTAGCTATCTTTTGTCTCCGCATTGGCTCGCTTGAGATGCTCCTGCATCATACTCCCTTGCTTGAAAATTTTCATGGGCTCCTGTCCATGAGCTCGCGTACGGTGTGTCCATGCCTCTGGATCTTTGCTTCCTTCTCCTAGCTGGCATCTTCAACTGGATGGCCCTTCCACTTGACCAAATATTCAAAGTATTGCTTTCACCTAGTCTTCTTGCTCACTCTTTTGTCCAGTATGCACTCCATCTGCGGCTTTTCTGCAATTGGCATCTATTTTGTCCACTGTACCTCTGGCTGTTCACTCCCTGCTTCCGCTTCCTCGGCTTTATATGGGTACAAATTTGAGATATTGAATATCGGAGAAATTTCGATCCCATCGGGTAATTCAATCTCATAAGCATTCGCCCCAAATTTCTTCAAGACCTTACATGGTTTGATTTTCTTCATCTTCAGTTTATTATATGTTCCTCGTGGGAACCTTTCCTTTCTCAAATGTGCCAGAATCAAATCACCAACTTCAAATTGAAGTTGTCTCCTGTGTTGATCTTCTCTCCACTTGTATTTCTAGCTCAAACTCTGCAATCGCTCCTTCACCTGGATATGAAGTTCCTTCATCGCCTCTGCAAATTTTTCTGCACTAGCGTTCCTAATTTCATTTTGTTCTGAATCCCTCGGCTCAGAAATTCCTCTTGGCTGCATGCCATAGACAATATAAAATGGACTCTATGCTGTGCTTCTATTAACTGAGTCGTTATAAGAAAATTCTTCCTGTGGTAATATGTTGGCCCACTAGCTGTGGTGTTTTGTCACCAGGCTTCTCAGCGAGTCTCTCAAACTTCTGTTCACCACTTCTGTCTGTCCATTTGTCTGAGGATGATAATCTGAACTAAATGACAATTTAGTTCCCAGCTTCTTCCATAAGGTCCTCCAAAAGTGTCTTATGAACTTAGTGTCTCGATCCGAAACTATGCTCCTTGGCAAGCCGTGAAGTCGAATGACTTCTTTGAAAAACAGATTCGCAATGTGAGTTACATCACTGGTTTTCTGACATGGAATGAAGTGTGCCATCTTGGAAAATCTATCCACCACCACAAAGATTGAGTCAAACCCTCTCTATGTTCTTGGCAACCCCAATATGAAATCCATGCTGACTGCATCCCACAGCTTCTCAGGTATGGGTAACGGTTGATAAAAATATGCATTCTGCCTCTTTCCCTTTGAATGCTAGAAAATTTTGCATCTGTCCACGAATCTATTGACATTTGCTCGCATTCCTGGCCAAAAATATGACTCATTCAATTTTGCGAACGTCTTGTCATGACCAAAGTGTCCGGCCAATCCTCTACTATGTTTCTCCTTCAACAAATTCTCCCTCATGGAGCATTTTGGAATACATAGTTGATTACCTTTAAACAATAATCCTTCCTGGATCATGTATTCTGTCCATTGGCTTCTATCCCTAAGAATTGGATTCTCAGTTGCTTCGTACACCCCTTTAAAATATGGATCATCTCTGTACATGTCCCTGAGATCATCAAAACCCAATGTTTTGACTCTGAACTCCTGCCATAGCAAACACTTCCTGCTCAAAGCATCAACAACTTTGTTAGCAGTACCAGAAATATGTTTAATCATAAAAGTGAAAATTTTCATATATTCAACCCATTTAACATGTCTTCGATTCAACTTTTCTTGTTCAGTCACAAACTACAATGCATGATTCTCACTGTATAAGACAAACTCCTTCGGGATCAAGTAATGTCTCCATTTCTTCAATGCCTGTATAATAGCATAGAATTCCTTATCATAAGTGGATTACTTCACTTATTTAGCTTCTCACTGAAGTATGCTATCAGCTTGTCTTCCTAACTTAAGACTTCCCCTATTGCAAATCCACTTGCATCACATTTCACTTGAAATGTCTTTTGGAAATCAGGCAACACCAAAATTGGTTGTTCCGTGATMTTCCTCTTCAACAGATTAAAACTCTTCTCAGCTTCTTCTTTCCAGTGAAAAGATTTATGTCTCTTCTTCACTGTATCCATCATCGGTGCACTAATTCCACTGAAATTCGTAATGAATTTTCGGTATAAACTAKCCAATCCGTGAAAACTTCTCACCTCAAATATACTCTTCGATGATGGCCAATTMTTGATTACCTCCACCTTATCTGGATCCATCTTCAACTTATCTACAGAAATAAAAAAACCCAAGTAAATGAGATATGTCTTCATGAATGAGGATTTCTTCATGTTTATCGGCAGCTTCTCCTGCTATAACTTCCTCATCACTGTAGCCAAATGTTTCAGATGCTTTGCCACTGTTTTACTAAAAATCAGTATGTCATCCAAATATAAGATAACAAATTTTCCGATGAACTCCCTCAAGACTTCGTTCATCAACCTCATGAAAGTATTCAGTGCATTTGTTAAGACAAATCAAATAACAATCCATTCATACAACCCTTCGTTGGTTTTGAAGGTTGTCTTCCATTCATCACCTTCTCTCATGCGGATTTGATGATAACCGCTTTTCGAATCAATCTTTGAAAAAAAATTTGCTCCACTCAAGCAATCCATCAGATCATCCATCCTTGGCAATGGAAATATGTACCTGATGGTTATCTTGTTAATCGCCCTCGAGTCAGTACACATCCTCTAGCCTCCGTATTTCTTCGGACTGAGTACTATTGGAACAACACACAGAATCAAGCTTTCTCTGACCAATCCTTTGTCCAAAAAATACTGGACTTGTCTTTTAACTTGTTCATTCTCCTGCAGTGTCAATCTATACGCGACTTTGTTTGGAAAACAGGCTCCTGGTATGAGATCAATATGATGACTCACACTTCTAATCGGTGGCAACGAATGAGGTAGTTCGTCCACTACTATGTCAACAAAATCATCCAATAGTTCCTGAACCTCTTCTGGTAAATCATCCACCCTCATGCTAGTCAAAAAAATCTTTGGTTTCTTGACCACAATGAATTGTGGTTCCTCCTTCTTCTTAACCTTTGTAAGAAGTTCCTTCCCACTCATGAGAAGTACAATGTTACTTACTTCCAGTTTCACCTCCTTATCATTTATTGGAAGCAACATGTGAGTTCTCCCATTCTTCTATAGGGTGTATGTGTTCATTCTCCCATCATGAATCACATTCCTGTCATATTGCCAAAGTCTACCCAATAATAGATGACAAACATCCATGGGAATAACATCACAAAGTATTTTATCATTATATCCTCCTATCTTAAATTCAACTAAACATTGTTTAGTGACAGTTACCTGATGTCCTTTTTGTAGCCATGAAACTCTGTATGGGCTTGGATGATCAATCGTCTCCAGCTCCATATTTTCTACCATCTCTGTAGAAACGAGATTATATGTGCTACCACTGTCCAAAATGACCTTGCATACCTGGTCCTTGGTCTTTCAAACAGTCCAGAAAAGTCTATTTCTTTGGACTGAACTCTCCACCTCTTTCTCTGGTGTCAAAAGAGATTTTCACATCATCAACGATCTTTCGCCTTCAGCATCTTCTGCCTTAATATTCCACCTCTGTGCTTCGGTGATATGAGTCTCTCCACTCTCTTTATTTTTATCTGGAAACTCATAAGACTTGTGCCCATTCTTTCCACATGTGAAGTATGTTATTACTCCACCTCTTCCTCTTCCTCTACCTCTGGTACGAGGAAAAATATTATTATCATCATAATCTCCTCTCTGTTCTGTATGCTGCCCTCGCTGTAAGCTTCCACCTCTCTCAGTTCGAGTCTGAGGTTTCTTCCAGTCCTCCTTGGTTTTTTGATTTTTATCCTAGGCAACTGATTTTCCTTTGGGTTGACTTCTGCCTCGGCCTCTTTGACCCTGCTTTTGGCTCAGCTTCTCTTCCGCTTTTAGAGACATCTGATAAGCATATTCCACCGTTTGGATGGTTATCATGCTCATCTCATCCTGAATGTCGTATCTCAAGCCATTCATGTACCTGGTAAATTTTTCATCATCGTTCTCCCGATGACCTGCCCTGATGTTCAGCTTGTAGAATTCTTCAGTGTATTCTTTCACTGTCATCAGCTAATCTCTGGGGATGAATTTTTCCTTCATATTTGCGATCATTCTGTCCCAGCTCTTGATCTTCTGCTTACCTTTGCAGCATCTGTCATCTTGTATCTCATCCCACCATAATGCTGCATGTCCTTGTAATCTCGTGATAGCATGTTTGACTTTCTTTTCCTCTTCGACATATTCATAGTCAAAATATGTGTCCAGAGCTCTAATCCAGTCTAGAAGCTCCTCTGCATCTAGATTTCCTTCATAAACTGGAATGTCCATTTTCTCTCTTGCACCCATTCTTGCAATAGCCTTAATCAATCGTTCCTTTGCTGCATCTTCGGCTGCAACTTCTTCCCCTTCATGTTCATCCTCAATTTCACTTTCGAAATCACTAAGATCCCCAACACCGACTGTATGCCTCTATGTTGTCTCCATGTCTTCAAGTCTGATGCGTAGGTCACGCATCTCTCTCTCCATGGTTGGATCAGGCATCTGCCTACCCCTTCTTCTCGGCATTTCCCTGTCCTGTGGTGGATTGGGTGTTTGCCTGTCCCTTCTCCTCGGCAGCATGGTGAATTCTCCTTTTCCCTGCTACAGAAAGAAAAGAAACCTTTCTGTGCTCTGATACAAAAAAATAATGCACGCAAACTCTCCCCCTCAACCCGCTGGTCGGAAGGTCCACATACACAGGATATTTCCTCTCCCACTAGACCGAAGAGMTCCCGGAAATGGCTCTCCTATTTCCCTCTTCAGGAAATATGCACCCACAGCAAAACCTCATGGAATCTCCCTTCGCGCTTCGGGAGATCGGGCTTCGCGATTCCACGAATCCTGTGGTCAAGCGTCTTGTCTCTCAGACCCCCGAAAGCCGAAGTTATGATGCTTTCCTTTTCTCACTCTATATCGCCTTTCTCCTTATCGTGATTTCATGAGTTGCAATGTCAAGCAACTTGTCCCCTCGACTCCTGAAACCTGATTTACCGAAACTCTGATGCGCTCGCAAGGTTGACCTTTCAATGGCCCTTCACTCCATCGAAAATTTGGACTTCGTGATTTCGTGAATCCTGATGCAAGGATTTTGGGACTTCACACCACGAAACCTCGAATTGGTCAACAAAATTTGACTTCCATGTCGATAGTGTGCCACCTGTCCACCCTGTTGATTCTATGGCCCACACAATCCTTTCGTCCCTTCAGGACTTCATGTTTCATGATTTCATGAGTATTGTTGCAGAGATTACAAGACTTCAATCTACAAACCCCCGAAATGGAAACCCACTTGTAAATCCAACAGCCCCTGTTGGCTTGAATCTACGGTTCTGCCTCTCCTGAGCTTAAACCTCTCGAAAGCACTCACCGTAACTCCCCTTCTCCTCCGTGAGATCTTACGGCTCACGAGACTTCGCGAATTCTCCATAGATAATTTCGACCGCCCGTCTCCTTCCTTCACAAGGACTTCTGTAACTTTTTACCAAGTGGTTTTCCCACGGTATTCAACTACCTACGACACAAACTTGAAACGCCTTCTCACTATTCCAATGCACAAACTTCTTGTGCTTTCTTCACCGACTGTGGAGACTCTATCCCTTCTGATCTTTCTCTAACTCTGAGTCTTGAAGAAGACTAGTGCACGCACTCCTTGCGGAAAATTCCTTAGTCATTCCAAGGAATTGGAATCCGTCGACTCTGCGCACTCCCTGCAGCAATAGTTCTTCAACAACTTCTCAGGTTCGCAACTCTGAGACTTTACTTGGCCTGCGCACTCCTTGCACGTATCCTCTGCTCAACTTGCATGTTTCAAGAAATGAGAACAAAAGCTATTCCTTCTGATATTTCAGAGACAAACCTATGAACCCTTTGTCAACACACTCCTTGCGAACAATTCAACTGCACTCCCTCCAGGAAATCTTGCTCAGATAGAGAAACAATTGAAACTCATTTCCCTTACTCTCTCTCTCTTAGATTTCAAACATTCAACAAGAAATCATTCATACATAGCATAAAAGCAATTGCATGATAGAAAGAGTAAAACCATGAACATACCATTTAGCATACCCACACAAGAAACAAATACAACGCCATGAATCTGAATTAAGACTTCTTCTATTAACTCAAATCTCTGTACATGGGTGTTTTTCAAACACAGTTTCTCTGCTCCAGCTTTGTATGCTCTTCTCTCTTGGTAATGTTCTTCACTACTATGCTCTCAATTGGCACAATCTCCTCTATCTGTTCTATTCTCCTCTCCTCTCCTCTTACAATACACAATTGAGGTTGTCTATATATTGTTTCCCTCTCTCATTCTAAACTGTCTAATCTACACATTAAATTCTATCTACTTGCATTAACTACTATAAATACCTTCTACCTACTAAGGAAGAGAGCGGATCACTCAAGGTTCGTTTACATTTTACAAGTGTGCTTCCACTTGATGGATTCATTAATATTTTAAGACATTTTCAAAATTTGTGTTGGGCGCTTTTCCAGTTGTCTTTTATCTCAGCGCTGGCTCGCTTGAGATGCTCCTACATCATACTCCCTTGCTCAAAAAATTTCATGGGCTCCTGTCCATAAGCTCGCGTACGGTATGTCCATGCCTCTGGATCTCTACTTCGTTCTCCCAGCTGGCATCTTCAATTGGATGGCCCTTCCACCTGACCAAATATTCAAAGTATTGCTTTCGCTTGGTCTTCTTGCTCACTCTTTTGTCCAGCATATGCTCCATCTACGGCTTTTCTGCAACTGGCATCTGTTTTTTCCACTGGACCCATGGTTGTTCACTCTCTACTTCCTCTTCCTTAGCTTTATATGGGTACAAATCTAAGATATTGAATATCGGAGAAATTTCGATCCCATCGGGTAATTCAATCTCATAGGCATTCACCCCAAATTTCTTCAAGACCTTACATGGTCTGATTTTCTTCATCTTCAGTTTAACAGTTGATAAAACCCTGCATTCAGCCTCTTTCCCTTCGAATGCTAGAAAATTCTGCATCTACCCACGAATCTCTTGATGTCTGCTCGCATTCCTGGCCAAAAATATGACTCATTCAATTTTGCGAACGTCTTTTCATGACCAAAGTGTCCGGCTAATCCTCCACTGTGTTTCTCCTTCAACAAAGTCTCCCTCATGGAGCATTTTGGAATACATAGTTGACTACCTTTAAACAGTAATCCTTCCTGGATCATGTATTCTATCCATTGGCTTCTATCTCTGAGAATTTGATTCTCAGTTGCTTTGTACACCCCTTTAAAATCTGGATCATCTCTGTACATGTCCCTGAGATCATCAAAACCCAGTGTTCTGACTATGAACTCCTACAATAGAAAACACTTCCTTCTCAAAGCATCATCAACTTTGTTAGCAGTACCAGAAATATGTTTAATCACAAAAGTGAAATTTTGCATATATTCAACCCATTTAACATGTCTTCGATTCAACTTTTCTTGTTTAGTCACAAACTACAATGCATGATTCTCACTGTATAAGACAAACTCCTTCGGGATCAAGTAATGTCTCCATTTCTTCAATTCCTGTATAATAGCATAGAATTCCTTATCATAAGTGGAGTACTTCACTTATTTAGCTTCTCACTGAAGTATGCTATCAGCTTGTCTTCCTAACATAAGACTTCCCCTATTGCAAATCCACTTGCATCACATTTCACTTGAAATGTCTTTTGGAAATCAGGCAACACCAAAATTGGTTGTTCCGTGATCTTCCTCTTCAACAGATTAAAACTCTTCTCAGCTTCTTCTGTCTAGTGAAAAGATTTATGTCTCTTCTTCACTGTATCCATCATTGGTGCACTAATTCCACTGAAATTCCTAATGAATTTTCGGTAGAAACTAGACAATCCGTGAAAACTTCTCACCTCAAATATACTCTTTGGTGATGGCCAATTCTTGATTACCTCCACCTTATCTGGATCCATCCTCAACTTATCTATAGAAATAAAAAAACCCAAATAAATGAGCTCTGTCTTCATGAATGAGGATTTCTTCATGTTTATCAGCAACTTCTCCTGCTGTAACTTCCTCATCACTGTAGACAAATGTTTCAGATGCTCTGCCACTATTTTACTAAAAATCAGTATGTCATCCAGATATACGATAACAAATTTTCCGATGAACTCCCTCAGGACTTTGTTCATCAACCTCATGAAAGTACTCGGTGCATTTGTTAAGACAAATCAAATAACAAGCCATTCATACAACCCTTCGTTGGTTTTGAAGGTTGTCTTCCATTCATCACCTTCTCTCATGCGGATTTGATGATAACCGCTTTTCAAATCAATCTTTGAAAAAAAATTTGCTCCACTCAAGCAATACATCAGATCATCCATCCTTGGCAATGAAAATATGTACCTGATGGTTATCTTGTTAATCACCCTCGAGTCAGTACACATCCTCCAGCCTCCATCTTTCTTCGAACTGAGTACTGTCGGAACAACACACGGACTCAAGCTTTCTCTGACCAATCCTTTGTCCAACAAATCCTGGACTTGTCTTTTAACTTCTTCATTCTCTTGTAGCGTCAATCTGTACGCGGCTTTGTTTGGAAAAATGGCTCCTGGTATGAGANCAATCTATACGCGGCTTTGTTTGGAAAAATGGCTCCTGGTATGAGATCAATATGATGACTCACACTTCTAATCGGTGGCAACAAACGAGGTAGTTCGTCCACTACTATGTCAGCGAACTCTTCCAATAGTTCATGAACCTCTTCTAGTAAATCATCCTCCCTCGTGCTAGTCAAAACAATCTTCGGTTCCCTGACCACAATGAATTGCGGTTCCTCCTTCTTCTTAACCTCTGTAAGAAGTTCCTTCCCACTCATGAGAAGTACAGTGTTACTTACTTCCAGTTTCACCTCTTTATCCTTGATTGGAAGCAACATGTGAGTTCTCCCATTCTTCTCTAGGGTGTATGTGTTCATTCTCCCATCATGAATTACATTTCTATCATATTGCCATGCTCTACCCAGCAATAGATGACAAACATCCATGGGAATAACATCACAGAGTACTTTATCATTATATCCTCCTATCTTAAATTCAACTAAATACTGTTTAGTGACAGTTACCTGATGTCCTTTTTGTAGCCATGAAACTCTGTATGGGCTTGGATGATCAATCATCTCCAGCTCCAACTTTTCTACCATCTCTGTAGAAACAAGATTATCTGTGCTACCACTGTCCACAATGACCTTGCATACCTGGTCCTTGGTCTTGCAAGAAGTCCAGAAAAGTCTGTTTCTTTGGACTGAACTCTCCACCTCTTTCTCTAGTGTCAAAAGAGCTTTTCGCATCATCAACGATCTTCCACCTTCAACATCTTTTGCCTCAATATTCTGCCTCTGTGCTTCGGCAATGTGAGTCTCTCCACTCTCTTTATTTTTATCTGGACACTTGTAAGACTTGTGCCCATTCTTTCCACATGTGAAGCATGTTATTACTCCACCTCTTCCTCTTCCTCTACCTCTGGTATGAGGAAAAATATTATTATCAGCATAATCTCCTCTCTATTCAGTATGTTGCCCTCGCTGTGAGCTTCCACCTCTCTTAGTTCGAGTCTGAGGTTTCTTCCACTCCTCCTTGGGTTTCTGATTTTTATCCTGGGCAACTGATTTGCCTTTGGGATGACTTTTGCCTTAGCCTCTTTCACCCTGCTTTCGGCTCATCTTCTCTACCACTTTTAGAGCCATCTGATAAGCATCTTCCACCATTTGGATGGTTATCATGCTCATCTCATCCTGAATGTCGTATCTCAGGCCATTCATGTACATGGAAACTTTTTCATCATCGCTCTCCCGATGACCTACCTTGATGTTCAGCCTATAGAATTCTTCAGTGTATTCTTTCACTGTCATCAGCTTCTATCTCAAGTTTTGCATCCTTCGAAACAAAGTAATCTGGTAATCTATGGTGAAGAATTTTGCCTTCATCTTCACGATCATTCTATCCCAGATCTTGAACTTTTGCTTGCCTTTGCAGCATCTGTCAGCTTGTAGCTCATCCCACCACAATGTTGCATGTCCTTTTAATCTCGTGACAACATGTTTGACTTTCTTGTCCTCTTGGACATCTTCATAGTCAAAATATGTGTCAAGAGCTCTAATCTAGTCTAGAATCTCCTTTGCATCTAGATTTCCCTCATAAACTGGAATGTCCATTTTCTCTCTTGCACCCATTCTTGTAATAGCCCTAATCAAACATTCGTTTGTTGCATCTTCGGCTGCAACTTCTTCCCCTTCATGTTCAGCCTCAATTTCACTTTCGGAATCACTAAGATCCCCAGCACTGACTGTACACCTCTGTGTTGTCTCCATGTCTTCAAGTCTGGCGCGTAGCTCACGCATCTCTCTCTCCATGGTTGGATCAGGCATCTACCTACGCCTTCTTCTCGGCATTTCCCTGTCCTGTGGTGGATCGGGTGTTTGCCTGTATCTTCTCCTCGGCGGCATGGTGAATTCTCCTTTTCCCTGATATAGAAAGAAAAGAAACCTTTCTGTGCTCTGATACCAAAAATGATGCATGCAAGCCCTCCCCCTCAACCCGCAGGTTGGAAGGTCCACATACACAGGATCTTTCCTCTCCCACTGGCCTGAAGAGCTCCCAGAAATGGCTCTCCTATTTCCCTTTTCGGGAAATCTGCACCCACAGCAAAACCTCGTGGAATCTCCCTTCACGCTTTAGGAGATCAGACTTCAAGATTTCACAAATCCTATGATCAAGCGTCTTGTCTCTCAGACCCTCAAAACCCAAAGTTATGATGCTTGCCTTTTCTCACTCTATATCGCCTTTCTCCTTATCGCAATTTCAGGAGTTGCAATGTCAAGCAACTTGTCCCCTCAACTCCCGAAACCCGATTTACTGAAACTCTGATGCGCTCACAAGGTTGACCTTTCAACGGCCCTTCACTCCATCAGAACTTCAAACTTCACGATTTCGCAAATCCTGATGCAAGAATTTCGGGACTTCACCCCATGAAACCCCGAAATGGTCAACAGAATTTGACTTTTGTGTCAATAGTGTGCCACCTTTCCACCCTGCTGATTCTATGGCCCACACAATCCTTTCGTCTCTTCGAGACTTCTCATTTCGTGATTTCGCAAGTCCTGTTGCAGAGATTACGGGACTTCAATCTATGAACCCCCAAAATAGAAACCCACTTGTAAATCCAACGGCCCCTGTTGGCTTGAATCTACGGTTCTGCCTCTCCTGAGCTTAAACCTCTCGAAATCACTCGTCGTAACTCCCCTGCTCCTCCATGAGATCTGACGGCTCACGGGACTTCGTGAATTCTCCACAGAGAATTTCGACCGCCCGTCTCCTTCCTTCACAAGGACTTTTGCAACTTTTTACCAAATGGTTTTCCCACGGTATTCAACTACCTGTGACGCAAACTTGCAATGCCTTCTCACTGTTCCAATGCACAAACTTACTGTGCTTTCTCCACCGGCTGTGGAGACTCTATCCCTTCTGAGCTTTCTCTAACTCGATTCTTGAAGAAGACTCCTGCACGCACTCCTTGCGGCAAATTCCTTAGTCATTCCAAGGAATTGGAATCCGTCGACTTTGCGCACTCCCTGTGGCAGTATTTCTTCAACAACTTCTCAGGTTTGCAACTCTGAGACTTTACTTGGCCTGCGCACTCCTTGCACGACTCCTGTGCTAAACTTGAACGTTTGAAGAAATGAGAACAAAAGCTATTCCTTTTGAGCTTTCAGAGACAAACCTATGAACCCTTTGTCAACACACTCCTTGCAGACAATTCAACTGCACTCCTTGCAGGAACTCTTGCTCAGATAGAGAAACAATTGAAATTCATTTCCCTTACTCTCTCTCACTTAGATTTCAAACATTCAACAAGAAATCATTCATACATAGCATAAAAGCAATTGCATGACAGAAAGAGTAAAACCATGAACATACCATTTAGCATACCCATACAAGAAACAAATACAACGCCATGAATCTGAATTAAGACTTCTTCTATTAACTCAAATCTTTGTACATGGGTGTTTTTCAAACACAGTTTCTCTGTTCCAGCTCTGTATGCTCTTCTCTCTTGGTAATTTTCTTCACTACTATGCTCTCAATTGGCATAATCTCCTCTATCTGTTCTATTCTCCTCTCCTCTCCTCTTACAATACACAATCGAGGGTGTCTATATTCTATTTTCGCCTCTCATTCTAAACTGTCTAATCTACACATTAAATTCTATCTACTTGCATTAACTACTATAAATGCCTTCTACCTACTAAGGACGAGAGCAGATCGCTCAAGGTCCATTTACATTTTACAAGTGTGCCTCCACTTGATGGATTCATTAATATTTTAAGACATTTTCAAAATTTGTGCTGGGCGCTTTTCCAGCTGTCTTTTGTCTCCGCGCTGGCTCGCTTGAGATGCTCCTACATCATACTCCCTTGCTTGAAAATTTTCATGGGCTCCTATCCATTAGCTCGCGTACGGTGTGTCCATGCCACTGGATCTCTACTTTGTTCTCCCAGCTGGCATCTTCAACTGGATGGCCCTTCCACTTGACCAAATATTCAAAGTATTTCTTTCGCTTGGTCTTCTTGCTCACCCTTTTGTCCAGTATGCACTCCATCTGTGGATTTTCTACAACTGGCATCTGTTTTTTCCACTGGACCTCTGGCTGTTCACTCCCTTCTTCTGCTTCCTCATCTTTATATGGGTACAAATATGAGATATTGCATATCAGAGAAATTTTGATCCCATCGGGTAATTCAATCTCATAAGCATTCGCCCCAAATTTCTTCAAGACCTTACATGGTCCGATTTTCTTCATCTTCAGTTTATTATACGTTCCTCTCGGGAACCTTTCCTTTCTCAAATGTGCCAGAATCAAATCACCAATTTCAAATTGAATTTGTCTCCTCTGTTGATCTGCTCTCCGCTTATATTCCTGGCTCGAACTCTGCAATCGCTCCTTCACCTGGCTATGAAGTTCCTTCATCGCCTCTGCAAAATTTTCTGCACTAGCACTCCTAATTTCATTTTGTTCTGAATCCCTCAGCTCGGAAATTCTTCTTGGCTGCATGCCATAGACAATCTGAAATGGACTCTTCCCTGTGCTTCTGTTAACTGAGTCGTTATAAGCAAATTTTGCCTGTGGTAATATGTTGTCCCACTGGCTGTGGTGTTCTGTCACCAAGCTTCT
Organism: Picea mariana; assembly: GCA_032191745.1. NCBI lineage: Eukaryota > Viridiplantae > Streptophyta > Pinopsida > Pinales > Pinaceae > Picea > Picea mariana. The sequence goes on from JASDQU011404506.1 coordinate 61,043, forward strand.
CAGCAAGTCTCCCAGACTTATGTTCACCACTTATGTCTGTCCATCCGTCTAAGGATGATAAGATGAACTAAACGAAAAGTTAGTTCCCTGCTTCTTCCATAAGGTCCTCCAAAAGTGTCCTATGAACTTAGTGTCTCGATCCAAAACTATGCTCCTTGGCAAGCCGTGAAGTCAAATGACTTCTTTGAAAAACAGATTCGCAATGTGAGTTGCATCACTGGTTTTCTGACATGGAATGAAGTGTTCCATCTTGGAAAATCTATCGACCACCACAAAGATTGAGTCAAACCCTCTCTGTGTTCTTGGCAACCCCAATATGAAATCCATGCTAACTGTATCCCATGGCTTCTCAAGTATGGGTAACGGTTGATAAAACCCTGCATTCTGCCTCTTTCCCTTCGAATGTTGGCAAATTCTGCATCTGTCCACGAATCTCTTGACATCTACTCGCATTCCTGGCCAAAAATATGACTCATTCAATTTTGTGAATGTCTTGTCGTGACCAAAGTGTCCGGCCAATCCTCCACTGTGTTTCTCCTTCAGCAAATTCTCCCTCATGGAGAATTTTGGAATACATAGTTGATTACCTTTAAACAGTAATCCTTCCTGGATCATGTATTTTGTCCATTGGCTTTTATCTCTGAGAATTTATTTCTTAGTTTCTTCGTACACCCCTTTAAAATCTGGATCATCTCTGTACATGTCCCTGAGATCATCAAAACCCAAATTTTTGACTCTGAACTGCTGCAATAGCAAACACTTCCTGCTCAAAGCATCAACAACTTTCTTAGCAGTACCATAAATATGTTTAATCACAAAAGTGAAATTTTGCAGATATTCAACCCATTTAACATGTCGTCGATTCAACTTTTCTTGTTGAGTCACAAACTACAATGCATGATTGTCACTTTATAAGACAAACTCCTTCGGGATCAAGTAATGTCTCCATTTCTTCAATGCCTGTATAATAGCATAGAATTCCTTATCATAATTTGAGTACTTCACTTTCGCTTCATTCAGCTTCTCGTTGAAGTATGCTATCAGCCTGTCTTCCTGACTTTGTTGAACACACCATGCTACTGAGAGGGGGGGGTGAATCAGTAGCATAGACAATTAATCCTTTTTAACTTTATCAACCTTATATCACCAATATGCAGATATCCATTCATTGACAGTCATGCACTCTATATTTAGTTAGATTCAGATATTAATATATACTGACAGAGAAGTTATGTGGATTAAAGGATGTTGATTATGATCTTTAAGTATTTCTCCTCTTTTAACTTTTCTTGTTAATTACTGAAGGGTAGTCAACATGTTGCAGATAAAGTAACCACATATATTCAACATCAAGCATGCACATAATAAACACAGGGACACATATTTTAC
>JASDQU011404508.1:0-12317 GCA_032191745.1 Picea mariana
AAGAATATTATTAAGTCAAACCTATGAACTGACTAATGAGATGACAGTCATTTAGCAGTTAACACAAGCTTGAAATAAAGTACAGAAGAAATGATGGAAATCTAATATCAATAGAGAGAGAAAATTGTGATCTGTATTATCATATTAAAAGTCTGTTACAAATAGTATAATTCTTGTATCCAAAATCGACCCTTGCTTCTATCAAATGATAGGTATTTATATCTTTTACAACAGATCTTAGATCCTATAAACATGGATCTGGATTTCTAAAAATGGAAAACAGAGTACAAAACTTAATACAATAAAATAACCTAATATTTAACCAAATAAATTTAATCTGATCATTACAAGTCGAATTTGACAACTAAAGCATTATTTGGCAGTCTATAGGTGAAAATCACAGATTCAGAAATCTGTTGTTGATGACTGCGAGATTTTTTGTCAAGAATTATTGTGCCATTTGGTGTTATTTCCTCACCACATGTCTTTAAAGCTGGATGATAAAGATGATTTAGCTTCTCCTAATTATTATCCATCATTTGACACCTTTCCCACGTGTTCAGGAATCAAAAAATCGCAATCTGGGTAGAAAGAAGACGTTTTTTTACTCCTCTGCGCTTTCACCAGCTAATTTTTCCTGAATCCGCCCCTTTAGCTGGTGAAAAGGAAATCTTTCAATGGCTAACTAGTAGATTTTCGAACCAATGAGCTGGTGAAAGCGCGGATTTTTTTAATGAAAACTTCCTTGGGAAAAATCAAATTTCTCAACCGTGGAGAGTTCGTTTTACATGCTTGAATAGTCTATTGACATGTAGCAATCCTAAGATTTCCAATGGTACTTTCAGATCTGTTTTTAGAGATTGGGAAGGCATTCAAAGTTCCTCCACAAGATGAGGCATCATTTTTCAAACAAATTTTAGAATGAATTATTTGATCGCTAACACCTTCATTTATAGGTAGAAACCTCCAAACAAGGCGAATATCCAACAACTATGCAAAACAGAGAGTTTGTAGTGCACTTGTGTTTTAATTATATCTCTCAAATTACAAACTGGGTTAGGCTGAAATTTGGTCAGAAATTCAATGCCATTATCATTCTCCTCCAAAACAAATTTCATAAAACCCCACATAACCATTTTGGATTTATGATCAAATGTTTAGAAGAAGATGCTACAGGAAATGAGTTTGCAGTGCCCCTGTCTACCAGTTTGTAGCACCAAAAGGAAAAAACATCCAAAACCACTTTCTCGACCTTCAAACAGAATGAAAACACTCATGGAGTACCTGATGGTCCTGATTTTGATTTTGATATCTTTGAAATTTCTCGAGGGTGTATAGAATTAGTCGAACCTCCAACTCTCCTCTTTAACCAATTCACAATGCCAATTTGCAGTGCCAATGATAAAACATCAAAAACCATGGGATTGATGTCGATGTCTGTGAATGTGAATGGAGATGTTTGCAAGTTGACCAACCTTGAACGCTCCTCTTCAACCAGTTTGCAATGCTATTTCACAGCGCCAAATTCAAAATCAATGGCACACTTCAAGGAGACTATTAGACTACAATTCTATGTGATAACACCTAGATTGGGAAAACACATTTCATGTGCATGTAGATGCATCAACCATAGCACTTGGAGCTATTCTAGCGTAGCCACGAGCAAGGGAACTGGACCATCCTATAGCATTTGAAAGTAGAAAATTGTCAGAGTCAGAGGAGAATTACAATACTACAGAAAGAGAAGGCTTAGCAATGGTATATGCACTTCATAATTTAAGACATTATTTACTTGGAAAACACTTTAAAATTTTTACAGACCATTCAACCCTTAAATACCTAGTCAATAAGCCAGTGTTGGGGGGGAGGATCTGTAGATGGTTACTATTGTTTTAGGAATTTGATTTTGAAGTGATATTCAAATGAGGGAAGTTGAATGCAAGACCTGATCACCTGTCACGAATCACCAATGGAGAGGAACCTACAAATTTAGAGGACAACTTCCCTAATGTATAGTTATTTTTAGTCCAAGTAGTTGATGAATATTTTTCGGACATCATTGAATACTTGAGTACAAGGACTGTGCCACAAGATTTTAACACTACATAGAAGAAAAATCTGGTAGTCAGAGCTCCAGACTATCAATATATTGCAGGACAATTATACAATATGGGTGCAGACAACATTCTAAGAAGATGTGTCCTAGAACATGAAAAAACTAGAATTTTGGCAGAGGCTCGTGAGGGAATAACTAGAGGAAATTATGCAGGAAAAGTTACCGTGCAGAAGGTATTTTGCGTAGGACTATGGTGGTCGACCATTCACAGAGATGCTAAGGATTATTGCCAGCAATGTGATGTATGTCAGAGGGTTGGTAAACCTAATAAAAGGGATGTGAGGCCCCTAAGGCCACAAGTAACCTTGCAAGTATTAGATAAATGGGCAATAGACTTTGTGGGACCAATAATTCCATGAGAAAAAAGGTCAAGAGAAAGGTATATCATTATTGTGACAAAATACTTAAAAATATGGGCAGAAGCAGCACAAGTAAAATATTGCATCGCAAAGAAAACAACACATTTCCTATTTGAGAAACTAATCGCTATATTTGGATGCCCAAGGATTTTGATGAGTGACCAAGGTTCTCACTTTATCAACAATATTTTCAAGGCTATGATTGAGGAATTTTAAGTCTACCATTATAAGAGTACACCATATCACCCTCAAGCAAATGGAGCAGTGGACGCCTTTAATAAGATCCTAGAGAATGCCTTGACAAATATTTGAAATGTTAATAGGGACGATTGGTACTTGAAGATGCCAGCAGTATTGTGGGAATATAGGAATACATGCAAAAAATCGATAGTGCAAACATCATTCAGGTTAGTATATGGATGTTGGCACAGGGGAAGACCCAGGGTTCAAAGCTACACTAGTGCACCAACAAAACCCTAACTATCGGCCCTTTCAGCAACACCTGCGAAGCAGATGAAGTCTCACCCAAGGTAGATGCAGGGGTGGTTGCAAGACTTAGGTGTCTTCAACCTTAGATGGGATACATATATGTGACTATAACACTTAGCAATCACCTAGCTTAGATTATTCATCAATATTCAACCCTTATGATACTTTGCAGATAACACAGAGCATCACAGTATGTACTTAGATCTAAGATAATTTAGCACTTAGCCACAATAAGATAGATTAGATTCGACAGACCAAGTAGTAAGCATATTACATACCATATCTAACATTCATTCATATCTCAGAAGAACAAAGCATAAATAGATCTATCTAAACACATCAAATAACTTAGCAAAGGAAGAGACAAACACATCAGGTCGAGGCACAAAGCACAACACACAGATTTACCATGGTTCACCCCCACCCTGGGGCTACATCCACAAAGTCTTCTTCTTTATTATCTTCAGTTAATTAGGTTACAGCACAAATCCATCCAAATCCCTCTTCGCATAGGATAGAATATCTATGCATCTTGCTAGATCCTTCTTCCTTGCATTACATCACAAAGCCTTCTACAGTATCTCACAGGGGATTGCACTTAGCCTTGCAAGCCTTACATAGTTCACATAGAGCACTTATTCAACATCACATAGATGAACGAAAAATTGCACTAAGAAATCACACCTACTTCACATATACTTCATATTTATTTATACATACAAAAGTGGGCCTAAGAGTGGGTAAACCCAAGGGCCGACATCATTTTCCCATTACATTATCCCCAAAAACCCAAGAAGGGCTCTAGCTTCCATGATTTATGCTTCGCATTGTGATCTATCTTTGACAAGCTGTCAAAGTCCCAAAAATGGTCAAATATGACCAAGTATTCCTCAAAACTTGGTCAGGGCCAATAGGCCCCCAACACTCACCTGTGACTCATCCCCAGTCACTCAGGTCTGGGTAATTTTTCCTTAAAGGTATCAAGCATGGCTCGAGCTTCTTCGACTTGTCTCTGTGCTACTACTTCTTGCTGAACGAATTCCTGAAAAACCACTTCGCTGATAGGTCCTTCCAATTGCTTCTCGACTGTAACAAATACTTGTTCTAGTAGTGTTCCTTGGCCTCCAATTTCTTCAAACAATAGGTAGGCCACCTCCTGTCTCGAATGGATTTTTTAGGTGACTTCCATCACTCTGTTCTACATGGTAAGAATGGGTTGTTGGGCAGTGCACTATTCTTGGGATCTCTTCATCCTCTTGATGGGTGACAGAAGCTTGAGTTGCACCTGTACTGTATCTGTGTGTTGCTTTGCTTCCTGGAGATGGGACTCTAGTTTCTTCAACTCTGGGTCTTCAGATAGTTGTTCATATATCTACGTGCTTCTTCTACTTAGTTGTTTACATTCTGCAGCAAGTGTTTTAATCCTCTCGAATGCGCTCTAAGCACTCAATTATCATTGGTCACGCACTCCTTATGGAGTCTGTGGTATGGTCTGAAGCTCTAATTCCATGACCCTTTGTTAAAGTTGATGAATAACTTCAACCAGCTTCATCACTTGGTGTTCTGTGGGCTCTTCAGCCTTCTTCTCTAATCCGTTCACAGAGAAAAATGCTTTGTTGACTGCTTCTTCAATTCCTATCTTCTTTGCGAGCAACTGCTCTTTCTCTTTTTGGATCTTCGCTCTATCTTGTTCAAATTTTGCTTGGAGAGTATTCTTCTCTTATTGCGTGGCTTGGTGTTGTTCAATAATTTCCTCCTATGCTTTCTTTAGGGCCTGGGTGGCCTGCGCTTTTTCTTCCTGAGCATGTCGAAGGCATACTTCAATTGTATCAACAATCTTGCGGAGCTGAACTGATTCATCTCCTACTTTTGTTGTTCCTTCTAGCAGAGATGCAATAGAGATTGCTCGGCTAGACTAGAGTGCATGTTGTACTGCTTGGAGTGCGATCTCAATTTGGCTATAAATTTGTTCTGCTTCACCTCTTACTTCTCTATGATTTTCTTTGAAGCATCATTGACCACTGCAACAATGAAATCAAAGTCATCCAATGTGAGGGCAATTCGCATCTTGGTTACAGGGGTTCTTGGTTTCTTTCTGGAGGAAGACTTCAGAGGTGAGACCTTCCTTTTCTTTGATGAGTCTTCTTCGTCCCTAGGTGATGGTACTTCAACTTTCTATTGTTCAGTTTCTGTACCTTCTTTTTCATCACCTTCTTCATCTGGTGTAATGGAATTCATCCTTACAGATAGGTTGTCAACATCCTTGACTTCTTTAGTCTTCTTCATCGTCTTTTCTTTCTTTGTCTTATTGGGCCCAGGTTTATCCTGTGCAGTTCTGGGGTTGTTGATGTCAGAAATTTTTGTGGGGTCTACTGAAGCAAGGCGTTTCGCCGACCATTCCTTGGTGATCTCTTCCATGTCTTCTTCTGTCATCTTATAATAGGACTAAAGTTGTTTCTGGTGCGCATCAACGCATGGGGTTAGGTATATAAAGTGGCAGTCTATGCTGAACTTTATCAGAGGTCAGAATATCTGTAAAGTTTTCGGGGTTATATGAGGTTCACTCCTTATGTTTGCTTTCAATTGGTTATAGTACGCGTGGAAAACGAAATTCGATTTCCATTACTTGCTCATGTCATTTGAGTACCATAATGTACTGAACTTCATGGCTAGTGGCTCAAAGGGGTCAAGGTTCAGGAAGGTTACACCTTCCTGTAGCTCCCATGCATCAAAAGAGATTAGTATCAGGAGCCAGCTAAAATGGAATTCGTGCCCCTGATCCTAGGCTTCTCTATAGTCAATCTCCAGTTGATTCACTAGGTACTTCACCCAGTTCATCTATATTCCCTCTGCACATTTTCCTACGAGGTCAACTACAAAGCTAGATACTTTTGTTGGTCGATTCTTGCATACCAACTTCCCTGCAATCAGTTGGCATGCGAGGCACACCACGCCACTTTCAATAGAAGATTCCTTGTAGCCTCTCATGCCTTTCTCAACATCACCATAGGATTCTTTGATCTTCTGCACAAGAGCATGGTCTGCAGTCTTTCTAGGATAGTACTCATGGGGATCAGGGCCTTGCATGCTAATTCCAGTGATCCTATTGATCAGCGTCGAATCAACAGTTATGCAACGATCTAACCATAGGTATCCTCCATGGTAACTTGCTAGCAACAATTTTACACAAGCATTCACCTCCTGATGTCTTCCGAAGTGCAGTATTTTCATAACGTTGAGAAAAGTAAACTGTGTGAGGTTCATCATCCATTTTTGATGGATGAGCTTTGAATTATTTCCCTTAGTTCTCTTCAAGTACTTATACAGGGCGAGCATGCTGTAAAATTTATGGTCCCCCAGGTTGAAGTTACAAAACTTCAACGATGTAACCTTGTCTTGATCTACGTGGTAGGTACATACTCCTTTCGATAGATATGGAGTGACTAGGGTGTATTCAAAGTCTCTAGGGACAATGTACCTGTTAATCTCACTGCTCAAAGGAGATATGTAAGCTGGTGGGATGGATGGAACTAACTTCGCATTGGCTATGTCGTCTTTATGCTTAGTTCTTCTCTCTTTGCCAGCCCAAGATGTTCCTACTTGAGCAGTCGATGGGGAGGCTTACACTCCTCACATCGATGATGCTTGGACTATGGTGGACATTCTTCTTTTCGAAATGACTCTCTCAGCCATAAAATCGATAAGGACCTCTGTGACGGATTCCTCAAGTGCAATGAGATTGTTGAATATACGCACTCGAGAAAGATAATCGGGGTCACGATGATCTCAAAATACTGCACTAGGATGAACAGTCTACTTGCAATGATAATTGTAGACAGTCACTAGTTCTGCGGGCTTCGATTTTTCAGTTGGAAAAAGTGTTGTTCGGGCATGGTGCAATGAGCTAAATAGGAAATTTGTCAATGGTCTGCTTGCAATGGGTATGAAGCTTCCATGAACGTTGATCCATCCATTATGGCGTGGTCCAACGGTCTGTTGGTGATCCTTTAATGCTTTAATGTCTGTTTAGAGTGGAAGTCAAATGGGTATAATGGTCCAACGTCTATATTGCTTTACCATGACGAAGTGCCATATGTTGTTGTTATGATATCCCTACGAAGCTCAATTCCTGTGATTTTTCCTTCTGCAAAGTTTCCTCTGGAATCTTCTATAACTTTTCGATCTTGGCTCTCTTCTTACTTAGCTTCCTAGCCTTCTTCCCAGTGAGCTTCATCTCGATCATCCTTTTTCCATTCTAATTTTTATCTTCTCTCGACATAGTCACTTTGCGATGCTGAGATTCTTTCTTTAGATCCAAGGGTAATACTCCTTCATCATATGGATTAGGTATTTCGGTCTTCTTTGGTTCCTCTAATTCTCTTATAGCTTCTACATCCAAGTCCCTAGTGTTCAATATCTTATATCTATTCTCTTGTTCTTCCATCAAGTAGGCGATCCTTCTAGTCATAAATTCCATTAGTTCTTGCTTCTTCTGTTCTAGGGCTTCCTTTTTTTCTTTTCTTCGGATCTGGTCTTTTTCAATCCAGATCTTGCCTAATAAAGATGGAAATCGGGCATGGTCCTCAATAAATTTAATAACTTTGAATTCTTCCTCTGTCGAAGCTCCATGGGTACTCATAGCTATCTAGGTAATTCTTCCACATAGGGTTACCATTTTTCCTTTAAACAACCCTATTTTTCTTAGTGAAGGAACCATAGCAGACCTCCCTAGGGTTTCCCAAGTACCTTTTGTCATAATGTTCATCTGTGTTCCCTCATCTATAGCACATTCAATGTCCAAGTCTCCTATTCTTACTTCGATTTTCTCCTTTTCTTTGAATATCTCTAACAAACTAGCATCTTTATGTTCATCCAGGGTCTCTTTCATTTTCAGTAACATAATCTCTGATTCTTTCTGGGGTTCTTCTATAATCTTAGTCTCTTGATATCCTTCAGTGTTTACTTGCTCCATCTTCATATTTTTGAGTCTAGCAATCATTCTAGGGAAATCTAGTACTTCATGGTCCATAGCCTTACAACAGAGGCAACCAGGGTTTCTCCCAGGGAATTCCTTAGCAACATGTCTTGGTCTTCTGCAGCTGTAAAAAAGAGTTAATCCTCTCTTCCTCTTCAATGATCCCCAACTTTTCTTGTACTGCTTGCTAGGGTCATAATGGCTAGCATGCAAAAATTTCTTTCTAGGATCCTGCATCCATTGGTTAGTCCAAAAATTCTTTATATGCATAGGTATAACATATCTATCATTATTCTTATAGATCTATTCATATCAAATGTTCTTTCATCGAACAATGCCCTAGTTTTCAAGCTAGGACAAAATCTATCAAGCATACCTAAATCCATACTTTAGAAACAAAAAATTTCACTTGTCTTACTTCTACAGAGCACAAATCTTCCAGATCTAAAAAACTTTTGACTATTCTTACCTTTATCAGAGCATAGAACTTACAGATCTTACTTCTTTTCTTTAGTATCCACCTCTTTTCTTGCATATATGACTTCTTTCCTTTAGATCTGCCCTTCCTTATTCAGCACAGAGCTTTTCAGATCAAGTGGGTCACTGCGCACTAAGGCATAGATCGACACACAGATCTTTCACAATTTCAGGATGAATCTTTGCACAAAGCTTCTTCTGCACAGTTCCCAGCAATCACAGATTCTGGTCCTGACAATGGAACCATTTTTTGGCATAGAGACAGATCCAGGGTTGAATGCTACAACAACACACCAACAAAACCCTAACTACCGACCCTTTTGGCAAGACCTGTGAAGCAGATGAAGTCTCACCCGAGGTAGATGCAGGGGTGGTTGCAAGACTTAGGTGTCTGCAACCTTAGTTGGGACACAAATATGTGATTATAACACTTAGAAATTACATAGCATAGATAATTCATCAATATTGAACCCTTGTGGTACTTCGCAGATAGCACAGAGCATCACAGTATGTACTTAGATCTAAGATAATTCAGCACTTAGCCACAATAAGATAGATTAGATTCGGCAGATCAACAACTAATTATATTACATACCAGATCTAACATTCATTCATATCTCAGAAGCACAAAGCATAAATAGATATATCTAAACACATCAAAGCACTTAGCAAAGGAAGAGACAAACACATCAGGTTGAGGCACAGAGCACAAAACACAGATTTACCATGGTTCACCCCCACCTTGGGGCTACGTCCACAAAGTCTTCTTCTTTATTAGCTTCAGTTAATCAGGTTACAACACAGAGTCATCCAAATCCCTCTTCGCATAGGAAACAATATATGCGCATCTCGCTAGATCCTTCTTCCTTGTGTTACAACACAAATACTTCTATAGTCTCTCATAGGAGCTTGCACTTAGCCTTGCAAGCCTTACACAGTTCACACAGAGCACTTATTCAACATCACATAGATGCACTACCAATTGCACTAAGAAATCACACCTACTTCACATCTACCTCATAATTATTTATACATACAAAAGTGGGCCTAAGTGTGCATAAACCTATGGGCTGACATCCCTTTCCCATTACATTATCCCCAAAAACCCAAAAAGGACACAAGAAGGGGTCTAGCTTCCATGGTTTCCACTTCGCGTTGCGCTCCATCTTTGACAAGCTGTCGAAATCCCAAAAATGGTCAAATATGACCAATTTTTCCTCAAAACTTGGTCAGGGCCAACAATGGACAAGCAATGGTGTCATTAGAATTCTCGGTACCCAGTCTACGCGTCGCAATGATTACCAACATGATTGAATGAGGCGCAGTAAAAGAAAGGATAAGTTAGCAGATGGAGATGGAAGAAGATAGGATCCTAGAAATATTTCACCAAGAAGAATAGAAAGAAAGAGATAAATCTTGGCATGATAGACATATCAAGAGGAATATATTCAAGAAGGGAGACCTAGTCTTGGTATATGACATTAAATTTCTTCAGCATCCAGGGAAATTCTAAATGCATTGGCTGGGACCATACGAAGTGAATATTGTCACATATGGGGGATCTGTATGGTTGAAATATCTGGGAGGCATGTAAATGAAAGGAATTATCAATGGGAGTCGACTGAAGTTGTACAAGGATGGTCTAACTCCTAGTACTTAGAGAGTTACAACGCAGTAAGAAAATATGTAGATAGTGTATTATAGTAGAAGTTAAAAGAGAAAAATAAATAAAAAGGAGAAAAAGAAGAAAAGAAATAAAAATTAAAAAGGAGATAAAACTACAAACAGATCAGAGGGCATGGAATATTTTGATAGAATAGAACTCTTTGAATTAATAGTGTAGTACAAAAAAACCAGTGATTGAAAACACAATGCACATGGGAGAAGTTAACGGGTAAAAAATGCATAGAGTGCCTGAAACACAACAAAAAGTGAAAAAGTGACAACTATCATTGTGAAACAATTGTCATTTCTTCATCCCACTATAAAAGTCAAAACARGGGGGAAATATGGTCATTTGTGTTTTTTCKCTAAGGATAAGAATGAAGAGYGAAGTCTAAGCRTGAAAGAGTGAGAATTTGTGAGTGCCATTGAAGAGTTAGAGATCAATAGCTTGAATTTCACTAGGATKTCACCACCATGCGTTGGAGCACCAAGTAGGGTCGGGAGGAACAAAAGAAGTAGTACTAGGGTGACAGAAAAAAGTATGCATGAGATACCCACAGTTGTAGATGTGGACGAAATTCACACGCCAGAGTATGAGCTGRCCATGATAAAGATAGAGGAGGAGCAAAACCCTACACAAGAGGTYGAGTAGCCGGAAGAGGACATTGAAAGAAMAAAATCTAATGCATCCAGGGGAAAAGGGATGCAACAATAAGAACATGCCACAGATTCAAATCAACATGGCCTAGAACGAGAAGAACAATAGAGAAGAGGGCGCTAGGATACACCARYAGTTGGGGTATCATCCCTGTTATCATTGAAAAATCATCCGCAACATGGCACACAATGGTTGAAGAAAAACATCAATGTCAGCARAAATTAGTCCACCTATAGCACCAAAATCCATCAAAAGGAAAAAAATGATATACTTGGKTCAAAAATCAAAGTRCGCAAATTCACCAAAGGAAGCACGTGCACRGTGCACATAATGCAGAGGCTAACATAGGCCTCAATGTGCACTATGTGCAAGATGCGTGATTGTCTATGAGAAAAGCAATGCACTTCTATGAACGATGCATTTATGGATCTTTTCTTCCCCTCAACCACTTCTATTCCGACCCCCAACACAATTTGACACTCATATCTGAATGAAATCTAGCTTGGAGGTTGGTTAAGGGCTAGGAAGTGCCATAAAAATCCCCTTGTTCACACTATGAACCAATTATATATTTCCATGAATAGATGTTATAAATATCTGCCATGGGTGTGCCAAGAAAATAAGATCTTCAAGGTATTTTTATGTTGCAAGAATTTTTCTTTGAGAATCCTTTTTTCTCTTTGAATCATTCAAGCACCATTGCAATAGGCCATTCCACTCACCTCTTGAGGGAATGGGCATTTTATTTCTTCACCATTTTTCATTTCTTCCATTTTATAAAGAGAAGATCTCTCTATTAGGGAACTCAAGAGACCTCCCAAGGAGGAAGAGGGGACTCATAAGTCCATGCCTTTCTCTACGATATTTAGCCTAACAATAGATTGATCCATTGGCAATTATATGTTGGTCATTTTTTTATTTTCATGGTTCTAGTTTCTCAAGCTCCTCTAACATTTATTTCTTAGTTGTTTTTAGTTGTATTTAATTGTATTCATATGTATTTGATTAATTGAATCAACTCACAAACTTATATCTTGTTTAGTTGGCTTAACTAAGCATGAAAGTGTTGTGTTTATTCTCACCCATGTGACAAAACCAACATAATAGATTGGCGACCATACTGGGGATTGGTATCAAATTCCTCCCTATTTAAGTCTCGAGAACACTTCATTTTGATTGTTTTGATATGAAGGTACCAAAACCAGCCTAGCCCAACCTCCCAAAGTCAAAATTCAGAGCCAAGGAAGGAGTATTTCACTTGAAAATTTCTCCCCCGACGCGTGATAGGAAGTGCACAGATTTCAAGGCCCAAAGATGTGCACTTTGTGCACTGTACACCAAAAAATATTCATTACTCTATGCATTGTGTGCCCTCTGTGCGCATTTCAGAACTATAGCCTATGCATAAGTCCAGTTTTTTCAAATTGTAAGGGTATTTATGAACGATTTGAGGGCCCCTAGCCTTCATATTTTTATTTTCCTGCACTTTGTAAAGAAACTCCACTTCACTTAGAGTCCTTTCCCACAAGAAAGGTTAGCTAACATAGGAACATATGGGTAAAAAGAATCACTATTCTT